>VZQC01000543.1:0-149671 GCA_009823505.1 Rhizomys pruinosus
TTAAAAAAATTGAATTGGCTAATGGGTTAAACCAATTACTATGTAAGAGCCCTCACAATCAAATCATCTCTGAAGATGTCCTCACAGATACACTCAGACATACCCAGAAGTAAATTTTGCTATCCTATGTATCTCTCAATGTAGTGGAGAATCAAGATCAGTTATCACATCCAACAATCCTTAATTATCTGTTCTTATTCATATATTCCTTTATTAAATACTTACATATACACAGATACTATCCCAGGTACTAGAGACAGAGTAAAAATGTACAAGTTCTCTTCTGCTCAAAATAGTCAACTTCCATATGGAGAGTATTGAGAAAGACTGAGAAAGATGAAAAGCATGTTTGGCAGAATGCATGAGCTCTGGTGGGATAGGGGAATGGGGGGGACACAGGTCTAGAGTTGATAAAAAAATAATTTAAAAAAAAAGAACACTGGCTGCTCTTGTAGAGGACCCAGGCTTGATTCTCATCATCCACATGGTATCTAACTCTAGTTCCAAGGGATTCGGACATCCTCTTCTGACGTTGGTAGGCACTGCATGACATGGTGCATTTACATACACTTATACACATAAAATAAGAATAAATAGAATATTTAAAAATAAAAATAAAAGGTCTGTCTTCAAAAAAAAAAAGGTACAAGTTCTCTTTCTTTACAGAGCTTCCATTCTACAAAGGAGATTCAGATGGTAGGAAAAAGAGATTAAATATATGCACAGACATATGAACATATATATATGTATATATACATACATACACTTGCATGTAAAGCACAATATTATAAATATTTCAGAAGAAATAGAACACAAATCACAGTGACCTTGAGTTCAGCAAAGAATTTATAGATATGCCATCAAAAGTACAATCTATAAAATGAAAAAAGATAAATCTGACTTTATTAAAATTAAAGACTCCTCTTCAAAAGACACCATTAAGAGAATAAACACAAGGTGGAAACTCAAAGAAAATACTTATAAGTGGGGCTGGAGAAATGGCCTAGTGGTTAAGAGCACCGACTGCTCTTGCAGAGGACTTGGGTTCAATCCCCAGCACCCACATGGTGGCTGAGAACCGTCTTTAACTCCAGTTCCAGGGGAATCCGATGCCTTCTTCTGACCTCTGCGGCATTGCACGACACGGGTGCACAAACCTACATGCAGACAGTACCTTCCTACACATACAAGAATAAATAAAAAAAATCTTTTTTAAAGAAAATACTTAAAAGTAATTATCTGGTAAATGAATTGAATCCAGAATATATTTTTAAACATTCTCAAAATATGATAATATAAAAAAAGACAAAAGAGAAAAAATGAGAATATGAACACAATATTCCAATTTTAAAAATAGGCCAAGTAGCCGGGCGTGGTGGCGCACGCCTTTAATCCTAGCACTTGGGAGGCAGAGGCAGGTGGATCTTTGTGAGTTCAAGGCCAGCCTGGTCTACAGAGTGAGTTTCCAGGGCAGCTAGGACACAGGAGACCCTGCTCTCAAAAAGACCAAAAAAAAAAAAAGAAAAAAAAAAAATAAATAGGCTCATAGATTTGGACAGTAACTTCATCAAAGACATTTAAATGGCAAATAAGGACATGAAAAAATATTCAAACATTTTTAATCCTCAGAGAACTGAAAGTTAAAATTATGAGCTACCTCTCCCTGTTACAATGCTTAAAATTAAGAAGCCAAAAACAAGCTGGGCGTGGTGCACAACACCTTTTAATCCTAAGCAGTGGGAGCAGAGTAGGCATATCTTTTGTGAGTTTAAAGCCAGCGCTTGGTCTAGCAGAGCAAGTTCCAGGACAGCTGGGGTTACAGGGAGACCCTGCTCTTTGAAAAGACAAAAGAAAAAAAAAAAAAAAAAAAAGCCAAGAACTAGTTTAAAAGTATGCATGTAGTACAAGTACTTTGGAAAACAATTTGGCAATTTCTTAAAAACTTAATCATGGACAACTGACTTTGATGAAGAATCCCAAGAGTCTCTGCTGATCAAAAGAGGAATCCCTACTTGACAATCCTAAGCTGTGTGTAAGATAACAGAAAATAAATGTGAAATTCCACTCTAAGAAACCTGGATGTATTCTGACTCAAAACTGTATTGAGCAAAGGGAATGGGCCCTAATCTTGGCCCATCTGCATGTAAGAATTATAGATCAGTGACATCCTAATGAGCTATGCCTTCTTTGGTACCCAGTTTAGGTATGTTGCTTACGATGGTTTGGGGTTTCATATGCCATCAGCAATCATGAAGTTGGGGGTGGGTGGGAAGGTGAGGGTGGAGATGGGGGAGGAAGTTTGAACATAATCAAAACACACTGTACTAAATTCTTGATTCAATAAAAAATTTAAAGTTAATCATGGGCTGGAGAGATGGCTCAGTGGTTAAAAGTGTTTACTGTTCTTCCAGAAGACCTGAGTTTGGTTCCTAGCACCAATGTCTGGTGTCTCACAGCCACCTTTAACTTCAACTGCAGGGGATTTGATGCCCTCTTCTGGGCCTTGTGGGCACCTGCATACATTTGGCATACATACACAGAGATAATCATACATAAACACAATTTAAAAAAATCTTTAAGAAAGCAAGCCTAATCATATACCTATCTATTTCACTGCTAGGTATTTTACTAAAGAATAAGAAAAACTATGCATCTGTACAAAGTCTTATATATAAATGATTTAGAATTTTTTTTCATTATTTTTTCTTTTTTTTTCCTGAATGGATGGGTTGGATACCTGTAGATAAAGACCGTTTTTAAACAGTTCTGCTCAATTTGGTGTTCTCAATGAAAACTGCCAACTTGGAGAAAATACTATCATGACACTAATATGTCCTCAACAGAGTCATCAGCCTTTGTGTTTGCCTGCTCCCTTTTTCTTAAAAATTTGTTTTGTTTTTATTTTGTTGTTGAAATCTTCACTTGTAAAATTAATGACTCCTAAACTGTTCTTTAAATATCTTTACAAAAAGTGCTGTAGTTTACTTTCCTTCTTTGACTTACTTTTCTTAATTCACTCATTTTAATTCACTTTTTAAAATATATAATTTTATTTTATTGTGCATATTTACAAATGATTTACTTTTCTTAATTCACTCATTTTAATTCACTTTTTAAAATATATAATTTTATTTTATTGTGCATATTTACAAATGATTTACTTTTATTTTTAATTTTATTTATTTTGTATGTGTATGAAAGTACTGTCTGCATGTAGGTTTGTGCACCAGTGTTGTGCAATGCCAAGGAGGTCAGAAGAGGGCATCAGATTCCCCTGGAACTGGAGCTAAAGACAGTTCCAGCCGCCATGTGGGTGCTGGGGATCAAACCCAGGTCCTCTGCAAGAGCAGTTGGTGCTCTTAACCGCTAGGCCATCTCTCCAGCCCCCAATGATTTACTTTTAATATCCCCAAATTGGAAACAATCCAATGTCTCTCAACTGGAGAATGAGTGTATGTATCCATATAGTAGCAATAAAAGAAAATGAACTTTTTTGTTTTGTTTTGTTTTCTTGTTTCTGCAGTTCTGAGTATCAAACCCATGGCCTCACACATGTTAATCAAACACTCTATCACTGAACTACAGCTCCAACCTAGAGAGGAAGAAGTTACTGATACATATTACCTGAATCAGTTTCAAATATTCATGGGCTGAATGAAGACAGATCCATTAACCCTGCAAGAAGTACATATTGTACAATTCCTTTTATATAAGACCAGAAATGAAAAGTCATTGGGAGTGACAAAAAGAAAAAAAATCAGAGCAAGGGCTGGAGAGATGGCTCAGCAGTTAAGAGCACTGGCTGCTCTTGCAGAGGACCCAGGTTCAAATCCCAGCACCTAAATGGCAGCTAAGAACCGTCTGTAACTCCAGTCCCAGGGGATGTGACACCCTCTTCTGACCTCCTTGGGCATTGCATGACACGAGTGCACTTACATACATGCAGGCAATACACTCATACACATAAAATAAAAAAAAAATCAGAGCAAGAAGTAATGGGTTCAGAAAGATGAGACTTCAAAACAGCAGGAAGAAATTTGGGAGGAGGGATGATGCATTTGGTAACAATTTTGATTGTTGTGATGGTTTCACAGGTATATACATGTCAAAACTTGGCATCATACACTGGTATCTATTACATGCCAAGTATAACTCACTATGCATACACAACAACACTCATATTAGCCTCAAAATCAACCTCTCTCTCCCTCCCCGCCAATCCACCTCTAGAGATTAACCCCATGGCTTTTCATATGCTAGGCAAGTGTGACACCACTGGGCTACCTCCCTAGCCTAGTTAAAATTTTACAACAGTTTTAAAAATGTTTAATAATGAGTATATTCTCTCTCTGTGTGTCTCTGTCTCTCTCTCTCTCTCCCTTTTCCTCTCTTCCTTTCTTCATTTTCTTTCTTTTCCTTCTTTCTTTTTTTTTTTTTTTTTGAGACAGAGTCTCTCTGTAGCNTCACCTGCCTGGAAATACTGTGCAGCAGTGGCAGCCATATGCCTGTATATCCCAAATCTAATTGGCTATTGGCTCTCTCCTTGGAGGAATAACCCATGGCTGATGCCACAAGCTTACATCCTCTAGTGGTTAGGAGATGTTAAAAGCCACAGTAAGACCCTGTCATATTTTACAGAAAAAACGTAATTCATGGATTAACATACCATCCAAACATCTGTGTCTATACCAAAGTAACCTACCATAACAATTAGTACTGTTTAAATACCTATATATCTAAGACTATACTTTCAGAGATCATTTCTATAGTTTGTAACTAGAGAAGTTTCTCTGACTGTGTAGAGTACCAGAAACCACGAGGAAGAGTTGTAGTGCTCCCTCCTGAGCGTGAAGCCGGCTTTTAGTGTTGCTCTTTTGCAACTGCTATTTGCCATTGATGATCGTTCTGCTCTCCTTTTTGGGAGAAACAGAGGGAGGGAGCACAGTCTGAGTGGTAAAAAAAGAAAAAAAAAAAAACCTATATATCTAATTGCTTGTGCTTCATTAGTAGGATCGAAAGGTTATTCCTGGACAAACTGTCAGCCCATGAAAGGAAACAGCCAGAATTGACCAGAGTCCAAGACAACAGCTCCAGAGAAAGTAGACTGCTTTGCTTCCCTTCCCGTGTGCCCCTTTTCTAAGCCTAGTGGAAGAGGGGGTGTGGTAGAATATAAGGGCTGTGATTGGGGTGAATAGCAAAACTATAGCAATATAGTCTGGACACTCATCTGATCAATTTGATTGAACATACAAGCCCCCCAGCTGGATGGTGGGACCCATGGGCTGTGTGGGTTTCGGCACAACTGTTTGCAAATTGGTTTTACATGAAGGATGCTTGTACTCATAAATTATTACTTATTGTTAAAAAACAAACAAAAAAAAGTAATTAGAAAAAAAAAAAAAAGATTCGGCTTCACCGTAATCTACAGCCATGGCCGAGGAAGGCATTGCTGCTGGAGGTGTAATCGACGTTAACACTGCTTTACAAGAAATGCTGAAGACCACCCTCATCCACGGCGGCCTAGCACGTGGAATCTGCGAAGCTGCCAAAGCCTTAGTTGAGCAAGTCAGGGAAACAAGCCAGAAATCAGCATTCCTCCACGGTCTCTGATTCAAACTTCTGCCATTGAGTTCCTGCCTTGGCTTCCCACAGTGATAGATTATTATCTGGAAGTGTAAGATGAAATAAACTCTCCCCCCACCCCAAGATGCAAACTAGGATACCTGTGAGCTATCTCTTGATCCTTTTCTTTACCCATTACAAACAGTCCTGGTAATTACTCCTATAACAAAAGACTTAACAAGAAGAGCAGAGCAAACATATTTGGTCTTGGTTTACATGTCCTGGGAGACCTCAGATGAAGACCTGGTGCATCCAAGTGATCTACCCATTTCCATGGCTAGGTTTGATGAAGCACGGACTGAGGTAGGACAGAAAGGGTCTGATGCAATAGACTGGAGTGGGTAGAAACAAGCAAGGCCTGTCTGTCTGGATTCTTCCTGGCCTCTCCACAGTCCTTCCTTCCAGGGATGGACTAGAGTGGGGTCTCCTGGCCAGACAAGATGGGTGGAAGGGCTTTGCTGCCACACAGAAAGGCAGGGGTGGAAAATACGGCAGAGCAGTATTCTCATCTTATGGCTCCACATAACACTGAAGAGAATTTAAATTAGGGGCCAGTGTAAGATGGCTCCACATGGAAAGCAATTGCCTGACAACCTGAGTTAGACCCCTGGAACCCAAGTAAAAACTCCAGTTGCTGTGGCCCCCATTTTTAATCCCAGCACTGCTACTAAGAGATGGGTAATGGACACAGAATAATTCCTCCAAAGCTCACCAGTCAGCTAACCTGGAGTACAAACTGCAGCAGAAACAAGAGAAACCCAGCTTCAACGAGGTGGACCAAGGGGACTGACTCCTGAAAGTTGTCCTCCTATCTCCATACAGGTACACAGTAATAAAAATAATAATACATTTTAAGACAATCTAAATTAGTTGCAATATTTAAGAATGTGTGGGATGGTCATGGCACTCATGAGGCCAAGGCAAGATCAAGAGTTTCTGGCCAGCCTGGCATATATAGCAATCCCCTATCTCAAAGTATATAAATAAGGAGCCAGTGAGGTGGCTCAGGGGTAAAGGTTCTTGCCATCAAGCCCGATGTTCAATCCCAGGGACCCACATGGTGGAAGGGGAAAACCAACTCCTACAAGCTGTCCTCTGACTTCTGTACCACCCAACCCATGGCATGCACAGAGAGAAAGAGAGAAAGAGAGTAAATAAATGAAATTTTTAAAAGTTTGAATAAGATAATTAATTAAAAATAAAGATGTGGGGGCTGGAGAGATGGCCTAGCGGTTAAGAGCGCCGACCGCTCTTGCAGAGGACCCGGGTTTGATCCCCAGCACCCACATGGCAGCTGAGAACCGTCTGTAACTCCAATTCCAGGAGAACTCCAGTTCCAGGGGATTCCGAGACCCTCTTCTGACCTCCGCGGCATTGCACGACATGGGTGCACAGATCTACACGCAAAACAGTACATTCATACACATAAATAAATAAAATAAAATAAAATAAAATAAATAAATAAAGATGTGAAACTAATGTAGAAAAATTGAAGATTTGATAGCCTGGGTGTGGTGGTGCACGCCTTTAATCCCCAGCACTCAGGAGGCAGAGGCAGAGACAGAAAGATCTCTGTGAGTTCAAGGCTAGCCTGGTCTACATAGTGAGTTCCAGGACAGCCGGGGTTACAGGGAGATGCTGTCCCAAAAAATGAAAAGAAAATGAAATTAAATGCAATTAAATAGAAGGAAGGAAGGACTGAAGATTTGATTATGGTGGAAACTGCACACTTTTTTTTAGTTCTTTATTTTTATTTTTATTTTTATTTTTATGTGTATGACTATACTGTCTGCTTGTAGTTTGGTGCACCCATGTAGTGCAATGCCGCAGAGGTCAAAAGATGGCGTCAGATTCCCCTGGAACTGGAGTTAAAGACAGTTCTTAACTGCCACGTGGGTGCCGGGAATCAAACCCGGGTCCTCTGCAAGAGCAGCTGGTGCTCTTAACCACTGAACCATCTCTCCAGCCCCAGAAACTGCACACTTTCTATGACTTCATTCCATACACTGAGCACCTACTATGTGCCTGGCACTGTTCAAAAAACTCAAGGGGGTGACGTCACTGACCAAAATAGACAAATCTCTGCCCTACAGAGCTATGGTATAACCAAAGAGGCAGATGGGAATTTACTCCACTAATACAAATTATACAGCACTCGAGGAGGTGACCCCTACTGAGGAGGCAGCCCCAGGGGCAAGGAGGTTGTTTACTTGTGTGTGTGATTTGTTAATTTTATTTAAAATTTTTTTCAATTATTTTTATGTGTAGGAGTGTACTGTCTGCATGGATATAAGTATACACACATCACGCAAAGCCCAAAGAGGTCAAAAGAGGGCATCAGATTCCCCCGGAACTAGAGTTATGGGCAGTCGTTAGCCACCATGTAGGTGCTAGGAATCAAACACAGGTCCCCTGCAAGAGCAGCCAGTGCTCTTAACTGCGGAGCCATCTCTCCAGACCCCAGTTGCAGTTTTAATTAGGAATTAATTTAACTGGATCTTGAAGACTTTTAATTTTTGAAATTACACTTATTTATTTTATTTGTGTATGGGGAGGAGTGTGGGGAGGACAACTCCCCGAGTCACGTTTCTCCTTCTACCACGTGCATCCCAAGGATCAAACTCAGGTCCTCAGGCTCGGTGGCAAGTCTTAGGTTCATTTTATTTTAATTTTTTATTTATTTCTGTATGTGTATGAATGTACTGTCTGCATGCAGGTCTGTGCACCCGTGTCGTGCAATGCCGAGGAGGTCAGAAGAGGGTGTCAGAGTCCCCTGGAACTGGAGTTCTCCTGGAATTGGAGTTTCAGACAGTTCTCAGATGCCATGTGGGTGCTGGGGATCGAACCCGGGTCCTCTGTAAGAGTGGTCGGTGCTCTTAACCGTTAGGCCATCTCTCCAGCCCATCTTAGGTTCATTTTGAGGGGAGACTCATAGCAGAGAGGAGAGATGAGGAAGTCAGGTTTTTTTTCAGGCATGGCGGCTGGCCTGCTTGTGTCGGGATTAAGATAACCAGCATTAGAATGTTCCCCAGCTGGGTGTGGTGGCGCACGCCTTTAATCCTAGCACTTGGGAGGCAGAGGCAGGCGGATCTTTGTGAGTTCAAGGCCAGCCTGGTCTACAGAGTGAGTTCTAGGACAGCTGGGACTACAGGGAGACCCTGTCTCGAAAAGACCAAAAAATAAAAAAATTAAAAAAAAAGAATGTCCCCCAAATGGCAGTTTTATTCCCAGGCACACAAGGAAGTGAGTTTTCAAGGAAGTGGGGACGAGGAGGAGGTTAGGGAATGGGCATAGGTGGGTCTGCGGCTGGTATCAGTAGAAGCATCTCAAGGGAAACTGGGACCTGTGGCTGGTATCAGTAGAAACATCTCACAAGAGACTGAGGACTGGTTCTGGTCTCCAGTGAGGTGTGATTGCAGAACGTTTCGGCAACATTTCTGGGTTGCAGGAATGCATTCCAGGATAATTATTTCTTGGAACTTCTGCCTCAACTGGCCTCCTGAAATCCCTGACTTAGGTGGGCTACAACCTTAGAGCAAGCACCTTTACCAATGATCCATCTTGCTGGGTTTGAATCTTGAAGGCTTTATCATTCTGGAGCAGTGCTATAGAATAAAAATAAAGCACAAGCCACATAGATGATCTTAAAATATTTTCTTTATTATTTTTTATATGTATGAGTGTACTGCCTGCATGTATGTAAGTACACCCATGTCATGCAGTGCCATCAGAGTTCAGAAGAGGGCATCGGATCCCCTGGAACTGGAGTTGAAGATGGTTGTTAGCTGCCATCTGGGTGCCAAACACTGAACCTGGGTCCTCTGCAAGAGCAGCCAGTGCTCTTGACTGTCCAGCTATCTCTCCAGCCCCCACATAGATGATTTTAAATTGTCAAGTAGCCAAATCACGATGAGAAAAAAGAAGCAGATGAAATTCATGTCAAAATGTTTATCTAACCCAGTGTGTTCAAAACAACCTAACATGTAATCAGCATATATGTGTGTGTAAACATGGACATATGTGTATAGCACGGCACCCTTGACACCTAGCATCTTACATGGAGACTTATTTCACAGTCTCAGCATGGCCCACCATGTTTCCAGTGCTCAGCTTCCATTGTGCCTGCAGCCTCAGAATTTAGAAGCCCAGAGTAAGAGTCTCATGTGAAATGCAGATGGCCCAGGGAGGGGGTGTCACTGTCACCTCATTGGCATGGAAAAATGGCAGAGAGCAGCCTCCAGCTTAGGTGTGGGCCCTGTGTCTCACAGGCTCTGTGCTCCTAGAATTCCTGGTGATACTGAGGCAGAGCCCCTCTCACACTCAGCCTCCATGCCCAGCTTTCCAGATGTTGTTCTGGTTACTGGATTCTGAACTTGGAGTCAAGGCAGGTACCTTCCCTTAGCCACTCATGCTTTAAGGGCTTTTTTTTTTTTTTTTTTTTTTTTTTTTTTTTTGGTCTTTTTGAGACAGGGTCTCCCTGTAGCCCCAGCTGTCCTGGAACTCACTCTGTAGACCAGGTTGGCCTCAAACTCACAAAGATCCACTTGCCTCTGCCTCCCAAGTGCTAGGATTAAAGGGGTGAGCACGCCTGGCTCAAGCGCTTTCTTTTGCAATCCTGGGGAGCTTACTATCGGGAGCCTCCCGCAGTAAACAGCTTGCTGTCAGCACTCAGCCCACTCCTAAGATAAGTGCCACACCCAGCCAGCCCTGCCAGCCCTACCTTTGAGTCCTCCTCCACAAAGCAGGGACAATGGGCGGCTTCCTTTCTCCGACAACAGTCTCCCAGATGGAGTTAAGCAAGTCTGTTTCCCAAATCTAAGGGCAGGCCATGCTACAATGTTTCCCACGCTCCAGTGCCATCTGAAAGTAAAACATGACTTCTTGTATTGGGGTTCTGAGGCCTCAGATCTGTCCAAACTGATAGGCCCAGAGATGTCTCACTACCCCCCTCTTACCAAGCACCCATTCAAACACCAGTACTTCAGAGAACCTTTCCAACCCTTTTGTTCCTGTTCTATATTTGTTTTAAGCCCTAATCACCCCTTGGAACCCCTGCATGTGTTTCTTACCAGAGCCCTCCTGGTGTGTGGCTGTAGAGATAGGCCCTTGTCTGTCCTGTCCTTGGTGGTCACCCCAGCACCTGCACAGAAGACTGACATGCATTGAGCACTTACTTGCTCTGGACCAGGTACTGTTCTAAGTATCTTACAGGTAGAACTTAGGACATCCCTCCTTCCAAGGAAATGATTTCTGATTGATTGATTGGCAGGGACTCACTACATAGGCCTGGCCCGCTTGAAACTTAGAGATCCACCTACCTTTGACCCCTAAGTGCTAGGATTAAAGGTATTCACCACCATGCCCAGCTAATTTATTTTTAATTATGTGTATGTATGGGGAGCCACACATGTAAGTACAGGTACACAGAGTCCAGGAGAAGGGATCAGATCCCCTAGAACTGGAGATACAGGCAGCTGTGAATAGCCCAGTGTGGGTGCTGGGAACTAAATGCAGAGGGAAATACTTCAGCCTAGGGAAATACTTTCTTAATCCTATTTTCCAGATAAGGAGAATGGAGCACTTACCTAAAGTCCCCCAGACAGGAAGAGGTATAGCCAGGATTCATTCCTGTGTAAGGTAAGCTTAGGGCTTGCTTTGTGCGGTGATGGGTTAAGTGACACTACCTCCACACCTGACCTGCTCCCACCCTAGCCAGACTGTTGGCTCTGTTCTGAAGAAAACAGCCAGGTAGCCTTGTTGACTGGTTACCCAGTCAGCCAGGGGGCTGCCTCAGTTGCTCCAAATTTCTACCTCCTCATACTTAATTATCTGTCCACTGTCTCGTCTCTTCAGGGGTATGAGTCATAGCTAGCCCCTGAGGCCTCACACTTACTAAAGTTCAATGCCTAGTAGTGGGAGGAGCCAGAGACTGAAGGGGCAGCTCTCATCCTTTGAAGACTCATATCACCAGTGCCCAATAGTGTTGTCAGGGCTCATGCACTGGCTCAGCTGTTTTTGTTTGTTTTTGTTTTAAAACAGGGTCTTATGTAGCCCAGGCTAGCCTTGTACTTACTATGTAGTCAAGGATGACCTTGAACAACTAATCCTCCTGCTTCAACCTCCCTTGTGTTAGAATTACAGGCACGCACCACCACACTTGTAGTATTTTATATGGTTGGGGAGGGTGTCAGACCCAGGACTCCAAGTACTCTACCAAGTGAGCCACATCCTAGCCCTCAGCAGGTCTTCGGAGCCAGGCCCATGAGATTGGTATTCAGCCCATTATATAGATGGAGAAGCTTAAGGAATTGGAACTCAGTGTTGTTGGGTAGCAATTTTCCTCCAGAGCTACTTAAAACTCAGGAAGTAAACAATTCAAAAGTTTCGGAAGGAGCCTTTGCCAAGGACAGCCCATCATTAGGAGAGCCCACGCACCCCGCCAGCTATGCCAGGAAAAACACAAGCCAAATGGAGGCTGTTAGAGCCCACTTGGAAGGGGCGGAGGCTGAGCAAGGTGGTAGCTTAGGTATGAGGGGAAAGAAGGTTGGAAAACTAAGGGAATATGGAAAGGGAAAGGAGCTCTGCACCTCAAGATCTGGTTTGCATTTCTCACTGGCTGAGAGTCAAAATTTTCAACACAGCAGACGCTACTCCTGTGAAGGGTCCAAGAGATGTTTGAATCCCCAGCACCTACATAAAAAAAAAAAAAACAACAAATGTGGGGGCTGGAGAGATGGTTCAGCAGTTAGGAAGACTGGCTGCTCTTGCAAAACAGCCGGGTTCAAATTCCAGCACCCACATGGTGGCCAACAACTGTCCATAACTCCAGTTCCAGAGAATCTGGCACCCTCTTCTGTCCTCCTGCACAGGGCATTGCACAACATAGGTGCACTTACAAACATGCTGACATAACACACATACACAAAGAATAAAAATACATAAATATCCGGGGGTGGTGGCGCACACCTTTAATCTAGCACTTGGGAGGCAGAGGCAGGCGGATCTCTGTGAATTCAAGGCCAGCCTGGTCTACAGAGTGAGTTCTAGGCCAGCTGGGGCTACAGGGAGACTCCGTCTCAAAAAAGATATAAATAAATAAAAATATAAATAAATAAATAAATAAAACCACTACCACTACAACAATATCAAAAATCAGATGTGGGGGCTAGAGAGATGGCTCAGCTGTTAAGAGTGCCTCTGCTCTTCCAGAGGACCCAAGTTCAGGTCCTGGCACCTGTGTTGAGTGGCTCACAGCCACATGTAATTCCAGCTCTGGAGCGGGGTGGGTGGGGGGGCATGCCCTCTTCTGGTCTCTACAAGCACCCCCCTACACATGTGGCACACACATACACATAAATTAAAAAATAAAAATAAAAAGTTAGATGTGCCCACATGCAACCAATAATCCCAACGCTGAGCAGGAGACAGAGGCAGAAGAACTGCTTGGGCTTTCTGGCTGATTGCCTAGCTCCAGGTCAGAGCTTGTGTGAGGTGGCAAGGTGGAGAATAAGGGGAGGATGACAGAGCAGGACCCCCAGTGTGCACACCATGTAGGCATGAACTGCACACATACCCCCTCACACACACCCCTAAGCAGGACCTCTTGCACAAAGACTACACTCCCTTTTTTGAGTGCTATTTCACCGAGTGGTTAAATAATACTTCACCAACTATACCAACGGCCTTTGAGTTTAACCTTATCAACCCTCCTCTCTCATCCCTAAACCTCAACAATGAACATCATAAACCACCTTATAACTTCATTTATACAAGGAAACTCTTTAAGATAAAAGAAATAAGCCAGCCAATTTTTTAACTTTACATAATCTTTGAACCTGGTTGTAAAGTATACCTTTAGAACAATGCAACTTTGCAAGTCACAAAGTCACACAGAACCATTGTTCCAAGACTTAAGGACAGGTACCTCCTTTTAACCTCCTGTGTGCTGGATTTGCCTCACAGAATAGGAAACTCCAACCCTGGGGCCAGTGAGATTCAACAAGTAAATGCACTTGCTTCCCAGCCTGACCACCAAAATCCCATCCATGGCACCCACATGGTAGAAGGAGAGAACCGACTCCCTCAGGACTGTCCTCTGACACATGACCCCACCCCGCAAAATAAATTAATATGTGATAAATGTAAAAAATAAAAAATAAGTTCTGGAGCGATGGCTCATTGGTTAAGAGCACTATCTGCTCTGGCAGAGGACCCAAATTTGGTTCCCAGCACCCACATGGCAGCTAACAACCATCTATAATTCCAGTTCCAGGGGATCTGGCACCTTCTTCTGACCTCTATGGGCATTACACAACATGGATGTACTTACATACTTGTAGGCAATACGCTCATACACATAAAAATAACAATAATAAGTAAAATATTTAAGACAAAAATAAATCCCTTGCTCCAGGTATGGCAGCTCACACCTGTAATCTCTGAACTAAGGCAGCTAAAGTGGGAGGGTGGTGGTAAGCTGGGCTACGCAATAAGGTCTAGGTCAGGCTGAGGCACAGAATGAGAGCCTACCTTGTTGGAATGTATCTTAGTTGATAGAGCACTTGCCTCACTGGTATGAAGCCCTGGGTTTGATACACCCAGCATGGTGGTACATGCCTGTAATCTCAGCACTCAGGAGTTAGAAGCAGGAGGATCAGAAACATAAATAAATAAATAAATAAATAAATAAATAAATAAATAAGTAAATAAGTAAATAAATAAACAAACTCCAACTTGTGTCTGGAGAGATGGCTCAATAGTTAAGAGCACTGACTGTTCTTGCAGAGGACCTCGGTTCAACTCCCAGCATGGATATAGTAGCTAACAATGGTCTATGACTCCAGTTCCAGGAGATCCAACACCCTCTTCTGTCCTCCAGGATAATGCATGACACAGGTGCACTTACATTCAAGCAAAACACTCATACACATAAAATTAAAATAAATAATTTAAATGCTTAAAAAAGCACCCCACTTTATTTCATACTGACTCATATTGAAGTTCTTTTTTTGTTGTTGCTTTTGGTCTGAGACAGGGTCTCCCTGTTGACTCAGCTGGTCTGGAACTAGCTATGTAGACCAGGCTGGCCTCCATCTCACAGCAATCCACTTGCCTCTGCCTCCTAGTGCTGGTATTAAAAGCATATACCAGGGCTGGAGAGATGGCTCAGAGGTTAAGAGCTCCGACTGCTCTTGCAGAGGACCCGGGTTCAATTCCCAGCACCCACGTCGTGGCTAAGAACCGCCTTTGACTCCAGTTCCAGGGAAATCTGACACCCTCTTCTGACCTCCAAGGCATTGCACGACACAGGTGCACCTACCCTACATGCAGACAGTACATTCATACACATACATAAAAAAAAGCACGTACCATCATGCCCTGCTGAAGTTCTTTTAAGACCTTTGCTTTTTATTTTATTATTTTTATTCTATCTGTATGAGTGTATGAGTGTTTTGCCTGCCTGCATGTATGTAAGTGCACCTGTGTCATGCAATCCCTACCAAGGTCAGAAGAGGGCATTGGATCCCCCTATAACTGGAGTTATGGACAGTTGTCAGCTGCCATGTGGGTGCTGGGAATCAAACCCAGGTTCTCTGCAAGAGCAGCTGGTGCTCTTATCTGCTGAGTCATCTCTCCAGCCCATTTAAGCACTTTTATAGATATTTATTTTCTTTTAGTGTGTGTATAGACATGTGTGTGCATGTGCACATGTGCATGCCCTGGTGTGCAGGTGGAGGACAAAGTACAATTCAGGAGTTGACACTTTTCTTTCACCAAGTGTGTTCCAGGGATGGAAGTCAAGTTGCCAGATTTGGTGGCAAGTGTCCTTACCTGCTTGAAGTTCCAGAAGTTGTTTTCTGTGGTGTGAGTCAGGATCCCAGCTTTACCTAAGTGGAGGCCCTGAGAGCAGTCCCTCTAGAGCCTTCCTATGCCAGGGCAGAATACAGAGGGCAGGTTCCAGGACACCAGTTGGTAGAGGGAGGGACAGACAGGAGAGGCAGATGGAGAAGAATCAGCACACTGCTGGCCTCTTTGCTTCCATCTTCAGGACGGGGGACAACACCCTCAGCACATGTCCACTCCTCTGCTTCAGTCCCCTGCCTGTACCTCACCTGCCTGCAGGAACACAAAGGGAGGCTCCTCCCTTTTCCTGTAAGCCTTTACTCTTATCCATTCCTGTCCTCTCATCCCCATTCCCTTGGCGTCCCTACAGGGACCTCCCTCCCCCCTCCCCGAAGAGACTGACCCACTCCTGGCTCCCTGGAAGCCATAGCCAGAAGTGGCACAGGGAGTGCCAATAGACACACTTCTGGGAGATTGTCTTTTGCAAACCTCATTTATTCTTTCTTTGTTATAAGTTTATACAGTGAAAAGCGGGGGTCTCAGAAAGTGTAGGAAAGTGCCAGGATTCTAAGGAGAGTAAAAATTAACCAGGTGTCCTCATACAGAGAGGATAGGAAAGCTTCATAGATAAATCTTGGGTGGTAAGCAACTTTGAGGGAAGGCAGTTAACCGTTGAAAGCACACATAAATCTTGGATAGAGCAAGTAAGACAGATAACAGTCACAGTTGCACTTAGGTCCTGAGTAAAGCAGGTACTAACTAGATGAAGACAGATAACACTCAACAAAGACTGACCAGGATGATTTTCCCATAGAACAAAAGGGAAGTTCAGGGCCTGGCAGCTGTGTCCCAGTTGGTGTTCTGATCAACAGGGTCTTTGATGAGCCCACTGTTTTCAGTGGCCCATCCCCCGTCTGGACCCTGAGCTGCTTCTCAGAACCCCTGAACTCTGTTTTATTCTAAATTAATTCATCCCAGTCTATAGCATTCCCCCATAGCGTCCCCTTCTTTCTTTTTTTTTTTTTTAAATTATATTTATTTCCGTATGTGTATGAATGTACTGTCTGCATGCAGGTCTGTGCACCCGTGTCGTGCAATGCCGCGGAGGTCAGAAGAGGGTCTCAGATTCCCCTGGAACTGGAGTTCTCCTGGAATTGGAGTTTCAGACGGTTCTCGGCCGCCATGTGGGTGCTGGGGATCGAACCCGGGTCCTCTGTAAGAGCGGTCGGCGCTCTTAACCGCTAGGCCATCTCTCCAGCCCCCAACGTCCCCTTATTTTTAATGCCTGTTTTTCATCGCTGTCTGTACTGAATATCTTTAGTTGTCAACTTGAAACATCTAGGTTGAAGGATCCTAAACTGGGAAATTACCTCCATTGGACCAGTCTGTCGCCATGTTTGTGAGGCATTTTCTTGAGTGTTGACTGATATGGGAGGGCCTGGCTCACTGTAGGCAGTGCCACTCCAGACAGGTTGGTCTGTATTGTATAAGAAAGCAGGTTGAAGCTGGGTGTGGTGGCACATGACTTTAATCCTAGCACTCTGGAGGCAGAGGCAGACGTATCTCTGTGAGTTCAAGGCCAGCCTGGTCTACAGAGTAAGTTTCAGGCCACCTGGGGCTAACCCTGTCTTAAAAAGAAATCCCCACCCCCCAAGAAAGCGGGTTGAGCATTGGGCAGGAGAGGCACTAAGCAGCGTTCCTTCATGCCCTGTGCTTCATCTCCTTCTTCCATCTTCCTGCCCTGAGTTCCTACCTTGGGTTCCCTCAGTGATGAACTGTGACCCAGGAGATATGAGCCAAATAAACCCTTTCTTTCCCAAGTTGGTTTCAGTCATTGTTTTGTTATAGCAGTAGAGAAGCAAACCAGAACACTGTCTGATATCACCTATTTCATTTCCTTCCACCTGCTGGGTAAGCTCTGTTTTAGTAGCTGCTCAGTCCCAGAGTTTACACAGCAACAGGAACTTCGAGCATAGTAAATACTCCTTCACTTAGACATCAGGATTTGGCAAGGTCTGTTTATGATGTTTTGTTTTAGTTTGAATTTTGGAGACAGGGTCTCCTGCATCTCAGAGCCCAAGCTGGCCTCAACCTTGCTATGTAACTGAAGATAATCTTAAATTTCTAATTCCTCTTGCTTCTGCCTCCTGAGGGCTGGGATGTCAGGACTGTACCACCACACCAGATGCTGGGGATGGAACACAGGGACTCGTGCATGCTAGGCAAACACCCTACCAGTTAAGCCACATCCCTAGCCCATTTGGCCATTTAACCATTCACATTGCTGTATAATCCTCCCCACCATTCATCTCCAGAACTCTGGTAACACACTCCCTCTTCCCCAGCCCCTGACAACTCCCGTTCAGGTTTTCGTCTCCTCAGACGACTAGTCTAGGTCTTCCATGGAACAATATGGAATCATTCAAGACTTTGTGACTGGTTCAGTTCATTTCTCTGGTCCTCAGGCTCAATCATGTTGTAGCTACTATCAGAATTCTTTTCCATTTGTTCATCAGCCATCATATTTCTATGTGTATGTGTATAGGCCTGTGTAGGGTGAATGTTCATGTGGGTGCATATGTGTATGCATGGAAGCCCGGGGGATCCTTCTGTCTCTACCTCCCCAATACCAAGATTAAAGGGTGTGCCACTACACCCAGCCTTTTTATTTTTGAGACAGGGTTTCTTCCCTGTAACCCTAGAACTTTTTGTATGCGCCAGAACTCACTGTGTAGACCAGGCTGGCCTCCATCTCACAGAAACCCACCTGCCTCTGCCTCCCAAGTACTGGGATTAAAGGCATAGGCCATCACTCTCAGCTATACCTGGCTTTTAAAAATCCTTTTGAAAATATTTTAGTATTTTTATTTTGTGAGTATGAGTATTGCCTACATGTGAGTAAGTGCATTCATGTGCAATGCCCATGGAGGTAAAAGAGGGTGTTGGATTCACCTGGAACTGGAGTTACAGACCCTTGTTAGCTACCATGTGGGTGCTGAGAATCGAACCTGGGTCCTCTGCCAGAGCAGCCGGTGCTCTTAATCACTGAGCCATCTATCTAGTCCCACTTGGCTTTTTAAAACATGGTGTTCTATAGGACTAAGCTCCAAGCCAAACTAACAGCGTCTTCAGGAGTTCTGCTGGGTCTGCTTGCATAGAGGTCATCTCAGCTGGGCTTGTGGACTGTTGGAGGGGTGGGGTGGATCATGGACCCTCACCTGAGCATCCGGCCACTCCTTCCAAGCACTTGTATGCAGTTCTGCCCTTTGCCCATGTCCTCAGGAGCGGGGCTACAGTATACAAAGAGGGAAGGACTAGGGGAAGGGGCTGTGCCTGGGCACCACGAGGGAGTCATCCTCCATGCTTCGTGCATGGATTTTCCAGTGTGGCTGCTTTAAAGTCATCCTCACTCTTACCTGTAACCCCTCATCTGTTGCTCTGTAAGTAAGCCTAATGAACTTACTGCTTCCCAGAGTGAACTTTGGTGGATTCAAACTTCCGTTTGTTCTTGGATCCTTATAAGAGGGGATTGACATTGCTTACATATCCCCTAGATGAAGAATTTTAGTAACACATGGGTACTGGGTACTGGGTACTGGGCTCAAGTCCTCATGCTTACTTTACTGACTGCACTCTCTCTCCAGCTTCCCCTTTCCCTTTTAAATTATTTTAATTTTTCTTTTTCTTTTCTGTGCATACGTGTTTGTGTGTGCGTGCGTGCACACGTATGGAGGCCAGAGGTTGACATCGGTACTTTGCCCTCTCATTTTTTTTTTTTTGTCTCTTTCGAAACAGGGTCTCCCTGTAGCCCCAGCTGTCCTGGAACTCACTCTGTAGACCAGGCTGGCCTTGAACTCACAAAGATCTGCCTGCCTCTGCCTCCCAAGTGCTAGGATTAAAGGCATGAGCCACCACGCCTGGCTGCCCTCTCATTTTCAACCTTATGTTTTGAGCCAGGGTCTTTCACTGCACCAGAGCTCACCATCCTAGACTGGCCATCGAGTTCCAAGGATCCACCTGCCTTCACCCTCCATCACTACAGAGGCATCCTACCATGCCTAGCTTTTACTGGGGTGCTAAGGATCCAAACTCGGGTCTTCACACCTACTGGCAGGGACCTTATCAAATGAGTTATCTCCCATGAGCCGTTACCTCAGATCCCTTCTTTCTTAAGAGTAAATACACCCACTGCGTACGCATTGAACGTTTGTCTTGTGGGCATGGGCACTGATTCCATTTTTTGGTTCTTATGGACAATGTGTGAGAGGCAGTGTTCAAATACTGGTTTGTATTTGCGTTTTCAACCCTTCTGGGTAGATAGGTAGATGTGCAGTTACTGGTGCGAAAGTTTTACCTTTCATTGTTTTCGGTGTCTGGGATGGGATTTAGGGCCTTTCTGTTTACATTTAGTTTTCTAAAGGACTCCTACAGCCTGACTCAGCCCCTGCACCATTTTACAGCCCGCCCACAGGGCACAAGATTGCACTTTCTCCACATCTTCACCAGCTATTGTAGTTTTCTGTTTCTCTGATGAGAGGTGGGATGTTGTTTTGCAAAAGGGACAAAAAGACCAGTGTGTCTGAAAGACCCGGGAGGCAGATTCCGAAGGAGGAAGGCAGAGTCAGTGGCCAACACTCTTGACCTGCAAGACATGCTGAGAGTGGAAGAGGGATTGGGAGAAAGAACTGCTCTCAGCCTTGGCGATGATGAAGCCAGGGATGTGGGTCCAGATGCCAGCAGGATGCAAGATGGGGCGCAGAGAGCTGGGGGCTATGGTCTCATCGAAATAGGCAGCCAGATAACCCAAGTAAGGTGAGGGTGGGGCAAAGCCAGATGCCAGGAAAAGAGGAGACAGTGGAGAAGTCTATCCTGGGGTTGGTGGGCGGCTGCCAAGGATACCGCCATGCTGTCTGTTGTGTCTTTGTTTTGTTTATTTGTTTTTTGTTTGTGGCTCAAGGGAGCCACAAACTTGCTAGGTAGCCAAAGATGACCTTGATGCTCCTACCTCTACTACCCCAGTGCTGGGATTACAGATAGGCACCACTATGCCTGCCTCATACTGCTGTCTTTAAACACCAAGGAGCCTAAGAATATAACTCTGGAAGCTGAGAGTCAGGAACCCAATACTCTCAAAAAGCCTCCAAAGATAGACTCCCCTCTATAGTCCTGCCAGCCCTGGTGATACCTTGGCTTCAGAGTCTAGACCTTGGTTTTAAGTCTGCCTGAGGGACTTACAGCAGCCACAGAAAAGGAAGACAGCAGGTGGGGCAGGGGACATATTGTCACTGCATGGCAGCATCGAGGACCCCTCAGAGTTTTGGCTCACAGATCTAAGCCAGCCTGACTTCACCTGCTGCCTACAGATGCATAGGCTCAGATGTGGTGCGCATCGAAAGCTGAGTCTAAACTGGGCACGTGCCAATAATCCCAGCACTTGGGAGGAAGAGGCAGGTAGATCTCTGTGAGATCGAAGCCAATCTGGTTTACATAGTGAGTTCTAAGCCAGCTGGGGCTACAGGAAGATCCTATATCAAAAGATGAGAGAGAGAGAGAGAGAGAGAGAGAGAGAGAGAGAGAGAGAGAGAGAGAGAGAGATATCAGGGAGGTTCAGTAACATGGCAGGGAGAAAACAAGCAGCCTCAGCACTTCTCCCAAAGCAGAAGTGAAGGGAGCAAGACCACGGAGCTGTCGGCTGCAATGAGGGAGGCAGGCAGAGCTCATGGTGTGGGGAAAAGTGGCATGTTTCAACCTGAGATGATGAGGTGGTGATTAGTAATGGCAGAGTCTAGGGCACAGGTCTACAGACCCTACCCCACAGGCCAAACCCACCTGCTGCCTGTTTGCATCCATGAGTTCTTCAGAACACAGCCGGCCTGTGCTTGCTTTCGTGTTCTGTGCGCACCTGTCCTAACAAAGAGCAGCAGAGCTGAGAAGCTGTAGTAGAAACGGTTAGTCCTGCCAAGTCTTGGATATCTCTGGCTCTCTTTAGAAGAGGTCTGTCAAGCCCTGGTCTGGAGTGTGAGGGGCTGAGCTGAGCTGAGCTGAGCTGAGCTGAGGACAGGGAAATGGGAGGATAGGAGGTCTGGAAGCCGTGAGGTCTGACCTGGTGTTCAATCTTCTCTACAGATGATGATCTTCATCATCTCTGCCTCCTCCTTGTCCTCTTCCTCCTCTTCCTCCTTTTCTTCGTCCTCTTCCTCCTCCTCCTCTTTCAACTCTCCCTCCTCCTTCCCCTACTTTCTTCTTTCTCCTCTTACTCTTTTCTCCCTCCTCCCCTCCCTCCTCTTTCCCTTCCCTCCCCCTCCTCTCCCTCCTCTTTCCCTTCCTTCTCCCCCCTCCCCTCCCTCCTCTTCCCTTCCCTCCCCCTCCTCCCCTCCCTCCTCTTTCCCTTCCCTCCCCCTCCTCCTCTCCCTCCTCGTTCCCTTCCCTCTCCCCCCTCTCCCTCCTTTTTCCCTTCCCTCTCCTCCTCCTCCTCTCCCTCCTCTTTCCCTTCCTTCTCCTCCCCCTCCTCCTCTCCCTCCTCTTTCCCTTCCCTCTCCCCCTCCTCTCCCTCCTCTTTCCCTTCCTGCTCCCCCTCCTCTTCTCCCTCCTCTTTCCCTTCCCTCTCTCCCTCCTCCTTTCCCTCCTCTTTCCTTTCCCAATCACCCCCCTCCTCCTCAACAGTCTCATGCACCCCAGTCAGACTGGTCTCAAACTCACCATGTAGCTGAAGCCTTTGCCTCTACCCTCCAGGTGTGGGGGTAATAGATGTATTATCAAGCCTGGTTCATCCAGAGCTGACTAAACCCTGGGCTTCATGCATACTAAGTGAGCACTCTACCAGCCAAGCACATTCTCAACTCTTCCCCACATCTTGAAACGGCCAGAGGAAAGGTGGTCATGTGGAGGGGCTGACCATAAGCTGGACATGAAGGCAGGTGCCAGCTGACTACATGGGCCTGGGCCTTCAAATTGGGAACCTGAGAGGCAGGGCACTGCCATGGTATTGCTGCAGACCTGGAAGCCTGGGACAGATGCCTTTGCACCTTTGCCTCCCCCCGCCGCCCCCCCCCGCCCCCAGCAGGTTTCCTGCCCATGGATGCTAAAAGCTCCAGCTGCCACTACAGACTGCATGGGGACCATACAAGCTTTATGATGTAGATTCTTCCTACGGAAGCTTTCCTGAAGGGCTGAGGAATTAAGAACAGTGAGGGCATCAGATCCCTAGAACTGGAGTTATGGATGGTTGTTAGCTGCCATGTGGGTGCCAGGAATTGAACCTGGGTCCTCTGCAAGAGCAGCCAGCACTCTTAACCACTGAGCCATATCTCCAGCCCTACCCCTGCCCTTCTTGATTACCTGGATAAGGCAGTTGCCTGTGTCCTAGCCTTCCTTCAGTCAGCCATGGCCGTCATCTTTCCAAGTGCTAGCTTTATGATGACAGGTGTCCTGACTGGGTAGGCAGCTTTATGTGAAAGCATGTGGCATACTTTAAAATGTGATGGACTTAACAAAAATAAATAAATAAATAAATAAAATGCCGGGTGTGGTGGTGTACACCTTTAATCCCAGCACTTGGGAGGCAGAGGCAGGTGGATCTCTGTGAGTTCAAGGCCAGCCTGGTCTACAGAGTGAGCTCCAGGCCAGCTGGGACTAAAGGGAGACCATGACTCAAAAAGACCCCCCAAAAAACCTCTTCCCTTAAGATAATTTTGTTAGGTATTTTGTCACAGAAAAAAGAAAATAAATGAATATCGTACTTAATACATTTATGGTTAGTGCTTTGGAGATGACGCAGAGACAATGTCCTCATTAAAGCACCCGAGATGGGTGCAAAGTTTACACTCTAATTCACAGAGGACCTGTAACAGAACTAGTCGAAATTAGAAGTAATAAGAACGCTAGATTTTTCTTTTTCTTTTAGGTAAGGTCTCCTATAGTCCAAGCTGGCCTTGAACTTCATGTGTAGCCAAGGACGACCTTGAATTTCTGATCCTTCTGCCTCTGTCTCCTAGTGTTAGACTTATAGGCCATCCTGTATATACAGGGCTGGAGATTGAGCCTGGGGATTCATACATGTTAGATAAGCACTGTATCAACCGAGCTATAGTCTCAATGGAGAATGCTAGATTTTTCAATTTTTTTGGTATATTTTATGTGTATGAGTGTTTTACCTGCACATATGTAAGTGTTCCACATGTCTGCAGTGGGAGGAAAGAAGAGGGGATTGGAGCCTTTGAAACTAGAGTCATGGATGGTCATGAGCTGCCATGTGGGTGCTGGGAACTGAGCCTGGGTCCTCTGCAAGAGCAGCCGGTGCTCTTACCCTCTGGTCCATCTCTCCAGCCCCCTGTTCATTTTTATCTTATAAGTGTTGCTTGCATGTAGGTTTGAGCACACGGTGTGTTCCTGATGCTCAGGAGCTTGAGGCATCTATTCACATTGCATCCACAGCCAGGAAGCAGAGAGAGATGAACGCTGGTGCTCAGCTCGCTTCTTTTCATCCCAGTCCATGACCCCATCCCTGGAGGGTGCTGCCAGCATTCAGGATGAATGTTCCCTCCTCAGCGGAACATCCAGAGGTGTTTCCACAGCAAGCTGATTACCTTGCAGTATCTTAGGAATCACTTGGCTCCTTGTGGGTGTACAGATTGTAGATAAAAAGCTTATAGATTCTTTCCCAGCACTTGGGAGGCAAAGGCAGGTGGATCTCTGTGAGTTCAAGGCCAGCCTGGTCTACAAAGGGAGTTCCAGGACAGCTGGGGCTGCAGGGAGACCCTGACTCAAAAAAAAGGAGACAAAACAAACAAAAAGCTTATAGATTCTTTGTTGAAAATGTGGCACTGAAAATTGCAATACCAAGGCCACAGGGGTAGGTCGGTGGCGGAGCACTCACCTGCTCTCTGTGAGGCTCTGGCTTCAAGCCTTAGCAGTGAAAAAAAAAAAATAGATGACTCAGTCACTGATGTTATTTTCTGAGACACATCATTTCATCCGTGTGTTCTCAGAAGAGCGAGGCAGGCCAGCTCGGAGCTGCTTCCCAGGTGAGTCGAAGCTCACAGTGCACACAGCAACGGGGACGCGACGCCCCAGCCTATTCCGAGTATGGCATGTGAACTTAGGCTACCACTTTTTTTTTTTTTTGGTCTTTTTGAGACAGGGTCTCCCTTTAGTCCCAGCTGGCCTGGAGCTCACTCTGTAGACCAGGCTGGCCTTGAACTCACAGAGATCCACCTGCCTCTGCCTCCCGAGTGCTGGGATTAAAGGTGTGCGCCACCGTGCCTGGCATCTACCACATTTTAAAATATGCCACATGCTCTGACAGTGGGTGGGAGTTGGGGTGTGGAGATCAGAGGTCAACTTTTCAGAGTTTGTTCTGTCCTTCTACCATATGGATTCTAAGGATCCAACTTAGGTTGTAAACCTTGGCAGCAAGTTCCTTCACCTGCTGAGCCATCTTGCCATCTTTTATTTTAAAAATTATTTTATTTATTATTTTTATTTTATGTGTATGTCATAGGTAGGTGCACCCATGTCATGCAATGCCCCTGGAGGTCAGAAAAGGGTGCCAGATCCCCTGGAACGGTGGAGTTATCGACAGTTGCTAGGATTCCAACCAGGGTCATCTGCAAGAGCAGGCAGTGCTCTTAACCACAGAGCCATCTCTCCAGCCCCACCATCTTGGCACCTTAACTACTTATTATAAGTTAAGCATAAGCTTGAGGATCACAGTTCAGATCCCATGTAAATCCTGGGTGGCCATGGCAGGCTGGCAGGCAAAGATGGGATCCCTGGAGCAAATGAACTAGCCAAACAAGCTCTGAGTTCTAGTGAGAGACCCTCCCTTAAATATATAAGGTGGAAGTGACCGAGGAAGACACCCGAAGTCAACCTCTGGTCTCTACACACATGTACACATATATGCAAACATGCACCCTACCCCTACAAAACCTCTTGGTGCTTCTAACCTCTTCTTTAACCCTTGGTCCTGGAAAACTGTTCATCCCTCAGGAATAGATCAGAGGTCGTCACTCGAACCATTTCCTCACCCCTGCTTGCACAGCCCATGCTGGTCTGAGCGACCGAGGATAGGGCTAATGATGGTGCCATTGCTCAGGCCCGTGGTACAGCCTCCAGGTGAGTGGGACTTTTCTCTCAACAAAGGAGAGTCCTGCTTGTGAATGGCAAATCTTCAGAGAACTTACCTCTATCTGAGAGCAGACTAAGGAAGTCAGACTTAGGAGAGAGAACAGAAGACGGGCATGCCTGCAGACCAGCTGGCTGCAAGTTCTCTTAGTGTTCAGAGACTACAGGTGAGGGAACCAGGTTTTACAAAGGCAACTGTAAAGTTGGGAGCCTCTGTCACAACATGGACTTGCCAGAGTCTACTGACTATGACCTCATCTTCCCTCATACATTGGAAGCAGACCATCAGGACCATAGCAAACCCCAAACCAGCCCCGAGACAGAGCCAGGGATCAACATATAAAACAAACTGTATTTATAAGCAGAAGTCTGTTGAGCATACAGCACAAATAAAGACTCATTCTCTTGGGATCAACTGAAGCAAGGAAACTGAAGCCACACCCAGAAACAGTCCTTCCAATTCATGCCGCTTGCTGCCAAGGAAGCCCAAGGTCCTCCTAACACAGGCCACCAGGGGGCAGGTGCATTCCATTGCCTCTCAGGGTTTGATGTAGGCAGGCCAGTCCTAGTAGTCTAACATCTTGATTCCAGGCTGCAAATCTCTTGTCTCCATGGTAACGGCTGGTCTCTTCTACCCTCCAATGGTTTAGCTACCAACTTCACATCCGGTAAAATGTATCAACATGGGATCCAAGTACCTGAGGCTGAACTGGCCTCTCAAGGAGTCCCCGAAACCCTCTCTTTCCAGATCTGGTCATGCTAGGGGAGGGGGTTTGTCTTCTAATGGGGAAGAATCCTTTGGCAAAGCAGCTGGCTTTGGCTGCTTCAGGGTGGGCCACTCAGCTGATGGCTCCAACTGTTTTGATCCACAGTGCACAACACAGGCACACTGCTGGCTCTCAGCTTCTCACGTTCGCTAGGGGTTGCAGGAAGCACAGTGCTAAGTGGCTGGACAGCTCCCCTGGGGCTGGGGAATTAGGGAGGGGGAGCATACCCCTTCAGAAAGCCGAAGGGCAGTCCAGGCTGAGGTAGGAGGAGACAGGTAGCTGCAGAGGTCCGGAGCCTCTACAGTTCCTGAAATTCCCTGAAAGAAAGAAGGCATGGCCTTGGAAGGGCTCAGCAGACAGCCAGGAGAAGGAGAAGCAGAAGCCCTCTGTGAGCCCTGGAGTAAAGGTCACATGATGCAAACTGCATGTGACAGGCTGGCTGTGCTGTCCACTAGAGCGAAGGTCACATGATGCAAACTGCATGTGACGGGCTGGCTGTGTTGTCCACTGGAGCGAAGGTCACATGATGCAAACTGCATGTGAGGGTCTAGCTGTGTTGTCTGTCTGTGAGCCCTGGAGTGAAGGTCACATGATGCAAACTGCATGTGAGGGTCTGGCTGTGTTGTCTGTTTGCTGTGTGGAACTTACGTTTCCCATATGGTGCTGAAAATTGAACCAGGGCACTCCAAGAGCACACTCTAGCCCTGAGCTGCAGCCCTAGCACCCTGCAGCAGAGCAAGGCTGCCTGCCAGGGCCCCTGGACATCCAATTCTTGCTTCGAAAGGACTGTGGTGGATTTGAAGGTTGTATTTTCCAAGAATCCAGCACTAACCTGAAGGACATCCATGTCCTTGCAAGGATGTCACTTCCTCCTTCCCGACGGGACTGTCCTACAGCGTCAGCAGTCATGCTCAAGTGCTGTCCTTTTCCCAAGCATAGGGAAGAGGATGCTAGGTCCTCAGGGGGAGATGAGATGCCAGAATCAGGCTAGAGCACAGGAGACTCAGAAGCCAGGCTCCCAGGTCACAGAAAGGCAAGGAATCACTTGGGCTGCCCGAGAGGCCAGTGCCTACCTGGCTTTTCAAGGAGGACATATGTCACCATCCTGGCAAAGTTTTCCAGCAGCATTCTGCTGCCTCAACCCTCACTCAGCCTGCAGGTGGGGCTGTGGAGGTATGCAAAGGGAAATGGGTCCGGAAAGATCCACAGAGTCCTATGAGTTGGGGTCTAGAAGAACTGGGGACCCCTTTGCGGGGTTGCCTTGCCAGGGGTCAGGCCACTTTGGTTGAAACGTGGTTACAACAGCCTGGCAGACTGGGCTTCATGCCTACGTCAGGCACTCCAAGGGGCAGGGACTTCTCATGGTTCTGCAGCAGTGTCTCTGGGGTCTCCAGGTGGGACCGAGAAGGGCACTCCTCCTGGGAGAAGGGGACCTGATCGTCCTCTTGATGGCCAGAGGAGTTGGCATCTGGGTCCCCCACTGAGGCACTGCCTTGGGAAGAGCACTGTGAGCTGTGGTCAGAGCTATTGCAGACGTTCACGATACAGGTGACATTGACGTGGGTCCCGTGGCTGCCGTGGGAGGAGTCTGTGAAGTACAAAACGAGAGAGGGATATCAGTCTGGGGCCTCTGGAGTGGGGCTGTCTTTGAAGCTTACTGTCTCAGAGGCAGATTAAAATAAACAGGAAAGAGTGGCAGGCTAGGAGTCAAGGAACCAAAAACTAGCTTGTCTCTGCTATGGCCTCAGACAAGTCACTCACTTTTCACGTGCCTGTTTCCTCTCCTCCCAGATGCCCAGCCAGCTCTCCCCATGGCTAGGAGGAGATTATTATTCTCTAAAGCAGACCAAAGTATTCTAAAATCTGTGGCTGTAGAGATGGCTCAGTTGGTAAAGCACACGTCTTGCAAGCACTAGGACCCGAGCTTGATCTCCCAGAACACATATGAAGATGTTGGGCATGGTGGCGCACACTGTGACCTCAGTACTGGGGAAGTTTAGATAGAAAGATCCCTGAAGTTGGCCAGCCATCCAGCCTGGCATAATTGTGACCTTCAGGCCAATGAGAAACCTTGTATCCAAGGAGGTGGATCAAAGGATGGTGTTCTGGAAGATGACCCCCGAGGAGTGCAGGTGCACACACACACACACACACACACACACACACGCGCGCGTGCGCACACACACACTCACTCACACACACACACTAGAGAGAAAGAGAGAACGAAAGCAAGCAAGGAAAGAAACACTTGTGTCTTACAGAGAACTAAATGTCAGCAGGAAATGAGTGCTGGTGAAGAACATTCTTCCACAACCCTGGAAGCTGTCAGCCATTCCAGACACACTACATATCTCAAGGTGAAGGTTCTCTGTCAATGGCACACTATCTGCGGCTACCTGGAAACAGTTCCTTCCTGTTGATGAACCTCTGACTTCAAAGTCGTCTTTATTCTCCATGACTCCTTTGGTTCTGCAGCTGCCTCTAGGAGTCCCTGGATCTGGGGTTCCAGGAGGGGGTGCTGGTACTCTGTCCTTATTACCCAGACTGAGATGCCTACTTTTTGCAGACTATTCTGAGTTCCCCAATCACGGCCGAGTCACTTCACCTCCCTGAAGTTTACTCAGCTGTAGAATGGGGCGATAGAGCTGGCAGACACAAAACCTTGCTTTCAACCAGCATGGCATAAACTGAGCATCACTGCACAGGCCTGAAATCCCAGCACTTGAGAGATGGAAGCAAGAGCATCAGAAGTTCAAGGTTATTCTTGGCTTGTAGCAAGTTTGAGGTCACCCTGGGCTATATGAGACCCTATCTCGGGGCTGCTGAGATGGCAGCTAACAACCATCTGTAACTCTTGTTCCAGGGTATCTGACATCTTCTTCTGACTTCCCTGGACACTGAATGACATGAGTGCACTTACATATGTGCAGGAAGTAAAATACACTCCATTATCCATCCACCTGAGATACCTGCACTTGGGTACATACTCACAGACACCTTGAACTTTCTGTCTATCTGTAATCACTTTCCTGTTGGCCACTGTCCACACTGCTTGGACTCAGAACCATGGGCCACCTTTGTGTCACATACCATAAGTAATCTATCAGCAACTACCTTCAAAAGCTAACCTGAGGGACTGGAGAGATGGCCTAGCGGTTAAGAGCGCCGACTGCTCTTACAGAGGACCCGGGTTCGATCCCCAGCACCCACATGGCGGCTGAGAACCGTCTGAAGCTCCAATTCCAGGAGAACTCCAGTTCCAGGGGAATCCGAGACCCTCTTCTGACCTCCGCGGCGTTGCACGACACGGGTGCACAAACTTGATTGCAGACAGTACATTCACACACATACAGAAATAAATAAAAATTAAAATAAAAAAAAATTAAAAAAAAAAAAAAAGCTAACCTGAACTCTTACCTACCCTGATACCAACCATGCAGGCCTCCATCCACACAGGTCTCCAACCACTCTCCCTGCAGTGGTGTGAGCAGCCTCCACCTGGATCCTGACTCGCACCACAGCTTCTTCATTTTCCAGAGTGCCCACTGAAGCTGAGAGTTTTCTTCAGTAATCAACAATCCCCAGTCCTCAGCATAGCCCACGAGGCCCTGTGTGTCCCGACACCTGTCCTCCCTACCCTCCTGCCACTGCAACATCTCACCTAACTCTCCTAGCCACACTTAGTTCCCTGCCATTCCTTGAGCCCCTTAGGCCTCAGGGCCTTCATACATGCTGTTCCCTCAGCCTGGAAAGCTCTTCCCTGTTCAGAGGCTCACTCCCTCCCCTCACTCAGGGCTGGCTTCCTCCCTTTACACACACTTGCCTCCTGCCCTGTCCGTCATTCCCTGCCCCCCGCCCCCCATGCTCTAGATCCTGAACCAAGGGAAACAGGAGCTTTTTGACCCCCCTGCTGTCTTTCCATTTTTATTTTGGTGATGGCAGTATTATAAGAGAGTTGACTGCCAACATTTAAAATTCATGGTTGAAATTTAAAACTCCAGGGCTGGAGGCCTAATTCAGTGGGAGAGGGCTTGCCTCCCATGCACAAAAATCTAGACGTGTAGAAGCAAACACAGCTGGCAGGAAGGACATCAGAGACAACTCACCCCCATCCTGCCCAGGCCCTATAAGGCATCAGACTTTCCCGAGTTGCTGAGGGATGGATATCAGGGGCTTGCCACACAACAGTCCCCCAAATGACGGATAATGCCACTGTATCTGCAGGACCAGCTGGCCCCAATGGCAGAGGCAGCTGATGTCCAGCCTGGCTCCTGACCCCTGGAAGCTGGAACTCAGAGGAGCCTGGGATGGGATAGAGATGGCCAACCAGTGTGCTCAGGAGCCACCACAAATAGGCCAAGGAGAGGGACAGCCGAGGTCATGGGACTGCAAAGAAATTGCCACCCCGAGTCAGCACTCAAATGTCACTCAAAGTCACCACAGCCTTTGCATGTTACAAATAAGACATTGTAGGGTGGTTGGGGCACAGTTCTGGGGTTGACAGGCTCCCAAAACTGGGGAGAGCTGTTGGTGGGAAGGAAGAAGGGGAGGGAAGAGAAATGGGGAGGCCATGGAGACAAGGTGCAGAAAGCTTGGGAGAAGAAAGAGGTGGAACAGAGGAGAAAGCTGACGGGCATGCTCCAGGACGAGGAGGAAGCCACAGCAGGACACCAGGGACGAGCGCACGGTGATATTTGAGCACAAGCCTTTACTCGACAAACACTGAGAGCTGCCTACTCTGCTTTAGGCCCAGGGAGTTCTCAGGCTAGACAGGCCATCACGCTGGCAAGGCTGGAGACTCTAAGAGGGAAAGCATAAGTGGGCATAACAGCTCTGCGCAGGCGGGTGGCAGGCAGGGGTGTTGCAGGCAGAGAGGATAGCGTGGGTATGGGCAAGCACAGGGCACATCAGTCAGCGGGGCAGCAGAGTGTGGGTGCTGGGGGGCTATGTATGGGGTGCAGGGGTGGCTACTGTTGTCAGCCCCCCACTGGGTGTCAGTGTGGGCACAGTGCCTCAATCTCTCATCAGTATGGCAGGGATGTACCACTGCTCATCTCTAGATGAGCAAACAGAAGTTCAGGGGGCTAAGAAGCCTGCTGGGATTCTCATGGTCACAGAGTGATGGTAAAGTTCAAGTTCACAGTCATTTCCTGTTGCTCCACTGGCCAGTGCTGCCGGGTGAAGGGGCACAGGTTAGGAAACCTGACCTTTCCATTACAAAACAAACTCAAGAAACTCCAGGGTTCTAGGGAACCCTACCAGGGACTCATTCCACTGTGGGCACTTGGGATGCCAACTGTAGAGTCAGCTATCATGGATCAAGTCTAGGGCAAGACACAGACTGAATAAGTGGACCAGGGTCCCCACAGTCCTGTTGCCTCTGACCCAAAGAACCCCCAGTGAGCTTCAGTGAGCAAAACTTAGGAAGTTTCTTCACTCCTGTCCCAACCCCAGAGCAATACAGCTCACAGCCCGTGCCTGACCCCTGGCCTTCAGCATCCCATCTGTGCGCCCTTAAGAAGCTGATTAACTTCCCCAGGCTTCTGTTTCCTTATCTGTTGAATGGGATGTTGATAGTAACAAATTCTTAGCACTGGTGTGCAGGTTCATTTTGTGAAGGCCAAACGCCCAGTACAATGGTTGGAGCACCTCAGGCCCTCAGGAAGCATAAGCTGTTGTTTATAACTAGCCAGGTCAGTCCTAGGCCAGGGGATATGGGCATGAATCAAAGGAGCCCAGCATACTGGGAGTTATGTGCCCTGGTGAAAAGGAGGAGACAGACAATTCTGTGGAAGGGAGGCAGGGCCTTAGGAAGCCTCAGGAACAGCCAGGCTGACAGCATTGGGGCAGGAGTGGTTCAGGAAGATACCCCACCAGACATGGGAGACTTGAAAGACAAAGTGGAAGTGTCTGGCAGAAGGAAGGATGGACAGGTGAAAGGACCAGCGTAGGTAAAGAGGAGATGGAGCCTAGAAGTTCAGAGCGGCTCTACTGCACATGAGCAAGGAAAAGGGGTGGGCTAGGGGCAGCCAAGCCTGGCTTCACAGGACTGCCCTGAGGGGGCCCAGGACTGGCTAAGGTAGAGAGCAGGGGAGGACTATACAAGAGCCCAAGAGTGGTTTGACTCAAGACTTTGTAAGTTGACCTCGGTGGGAGCGCTACACATTCCACAGAAGCCGTGCTTAGCCTTGCATGTCTGGAGCTTTTCTAGAGTATTGACATGTGGTGGGATCCTCTGCCATGATGCTGGGCAGTAGGACACAGCCACAGCTTCTAATCACCACACTTGCTGCCCCACCAGACTCCAGGACAATGATGTGTGAAAGGCATTTCCCACTTGGGGCATTTTCAACTGGTGATGGGTTTATTGAGACCTGGCCCCATTGTAGTTCCAGCTGCATTTGCCCAAGGATGAGCCAGTTGGTGCCGCCTCTTACCTGAGCCCCTGGAGTTTCTGGCCTCCTGCGTGGTTGGTGGCCGCGTAGAGGGCGCCCTCCTGTCCCCAGCGCTGGCTGAGCTCTCCAGGGAACTGCTGCTGGAGCTGGGTGCTGTGGTCAGCAGGTGTTGCTGCTCCAGGCCTGGCGCACCCCGGGCCTTCTCATCAGGCAGGTGAGGCTGAGAGGAGGAGGAAGAGCATCAGTCTACCCACAGGTGCCTTTCCTCTTTGCCACCCACGGCGTCACCTCTCCAAAGTTTCTGCCCACGCCACACATTCTTTCCACACACAGCACTTTTGGGGAGGTGTGATTTTTTTGTGGTTTTGGTGGGTGTCGTTAGTGGGTCTTGTTCACCAAGTGGGTAGAGCAAGGTTTTCACCTGAAAATCGACTTTCAGAAGGTCACCCGTTAGCAGAAAGAAATGTCTCCAGCCAGGCAGCCAACAGCTGGATTCTGGGTCCAGACCACCTAAGTTTAGTCATGACTCTAGCTCTCATTCACTCTGTGAATGTAACCTAACCTCTGGGCCTCCATATCTTCATGTATAAAGGAAGAATAATAACCCAAGACATACGGTTGTTGTGAAGACTAAAAATCTGGGAATTTTCAAGTGCTGAGAATAATGCTTATTATATTGTAAGCCAGATGTGTGATTCTACTAAATGACATCTGCATGAAGCACTTACTGAAGGCTGAACCCAGATGCTGCTTACTGTGGTGTAACCTGCCGGCTAGGAATGGTTCTCGTGGTTTTTGAAATGGTTCCAATTTTTTTTTTTTTTAAGACTAACCTTTCTGGCTACAGACATGCCTCCGTGTTTATCTAACATGCACAAAGCCTTGAGTTTGATCCTCAGCACTGCATAAACCAGGTATGGTGGGGTATGTCTGTAATCTCAGTCGTGCAGGGATTGAGACAGGAGAATCAGAACATAACCTCATTCTTGGCTACTTAGAGTTCAAGGCCAGTGTGGGCCACTTGAGTCTCTAAGACAAAATAAAATTCCCCAAATTTAAACTGCAAACTTTAGTGTCCATAAATAAGTTTGTTGGGGAGCTGGAGAGATGGCCTGGCGGTTAAGGGTACTGGCTGGATCTTGCAGAGGACCCAGGTTCAATTCTCAGCACCCACATGGCAGCTAACAACCATCCATAACTCCGGTTCCAGGGACTCGGATGACCTCTTCTGACTTCTGTAAGCATTGAATGCAGGGGTGGAAATACATACATATACATATATATGCAAAACACTCATACACACAAAAATACATAAATCATGTAAGTTTGTTGGAACCCAGCCACCATCGCTGCTCACATGTCAATGGTAGTGGCTTCTCAGACACCAAGTAGCTGTGCTGGAGGCAGACTCTGGTCCTCAGATCCTACACTTTTACTCTCTGCTCCTTCCCAGAGAATCTTGCTCACTCTGTTCAATGACTCAGTCCAGCTCATAGAGCCCTGTCATCTGGCAATGTCAACTGTGGTCTGAGCAGAGGGAGGAGGGCGGCCAACTCTCCTGGAGCTCCTGTGCTCTAGTCAGTCCTTAGCGCCCTCAGTTCATGGCCCTGCATGCTGTTGCTATGGTACCACAGATATGTGGGTGTGTCCCCTGGCCTTCATTCTTTGAGGCCAGCCCAGCTGATAGCCTGTGACTCTGGACTGCAAGGAGCCTGGGTTAGCTCTCCCCACAAGGCCACGAAAGCCCAGAGTGAGGGAGTTCTGTGCTAGAATCACAAAGCTAGCAGAGGCCATGGCGGGAGACCTCAGGCCAGCATTCTGGAGCTGCAGCCTGCACACTGCATTCCCCTGCCTCCCCAGGAACTCCCCCAACCGAGCCAGGCACCCCAGTCTGGAAGGGATGGCAGGTATTCCAAGTTCACAGACTGACCTTGGCCATTACCGCAGCCCTACCCCACAGCCCTACCCCGCAGCCCAACCCCACAGCCCTGCACAAGAGTTCATAAATGCCACTCCACAAGCTCCAGAAGGGGCTTTCTGTCGAGCCCCACCCTGTCTGCTTGTGGCTAGAGCCAGGCAGAATAGAGTCCCCCAAAGGTCAGAGACAGCCTCCCTCTGCAGAGCCACAAGCTGCAGCATTCAAGCACTGACACCATCGGAGTCCTTTGCATCAGGCTAGGATGCCTCTAGGTGAACACCAAGGAGACTCACTCAAAATGCAGGACCTCAGTTTGCCCAACACCTCCCAAAGTCCTGGCCCTAGCCCTGCTACATGGCGCTGAGACCCAGCAGAACCACGGCTGACTCCTGTAGGCCTCTGGGTTGAGGGTGCATGGAGTACACACACACACACACACACACACACACACACACACGCACGCACACACACACACCACACACACACACCACACACACACACACACACACACACACACACACACACACATCTATGCGTGTAGCACCATGCGGCCCTGAAAGCCTGGGTTGAGAAGACTCCTAGCTGTGGATCTGAGGCCATGCCCATCAGCTGTGCCACCTCAGGACAGCTACTTAGAGTTTCTGAGTCTCTGGGCCGAGTGTCCTGGGCTGGCATCAGTTCAGAACTGACAACTGTTTGTTTTAGTGACTAATCATGAGTCCATGAGCATGTCTGGGAGTGGCGTGGGTAAACTCACATGCTGTTTCTCTGAGGCCCTGCTTTTCCCTGTCCTCAGAGAAGGAGCTGAGTCACTGCTGCTCCTGCCCCATGGCCTCACTCCAGCACACGAGGACACTGCTTGCTGGGCTCCCAGCAGGCCTCTGAGATGGCTCATTGGGGGCACACAGACTAGGCCAAAGGAAGCAGCTAGGGGGCTTATCCACCAGCTGACCAACCTTTGGAGGGCAGGCTCTGCTGGGAGGGGCGTGTCTGGGTCAGCTTTGGAAGTTTCAGCCAAACTCACTTGCTCTGATGGTTTCAGAGCCAGGACATCCCAGAGCCAGAGCAATTATCCTCCTGGGCCTGAGTTTCCCCATCTCTATAATGAGAAGCTGAGGTGCACTCATAAGACAGGATGTCGTCGCGTCTAACATAGAGGAGGGGGAGAGCCTGATTGGGCTCAGCCAGGGCGAGTTGGCCTGTTTCTTCCCAACCCTGTTTTCTGGAAGGTAGTTAGCAGGCTAGACAGCTGGCTGCAACCGAGTGCCTACACCACAGAAGGGAGGACCCTCCTCAAATCAGGGCTGCGGTTTTCTCCCCTGGAGTCCCGGTTGCCAGCTTTCCACAGGACTCTGCAAAATGCCTTCCAGTGTGTGACTCGGCCAGGGAAGCGGAAGTGGGGCTCTGGGGGCGAGCCCCTGGGGTGGGTCAGGGCACAAAGACGGGAAATACTTGGTTGGGAAAGAGGAGACATCTGTGTCACAGAGCAGAGCTAGAGGGGACACCTGCTGTACGTGCAGTAGCCGTCCATCGTGGAACCGACACTGAGGAAAGGGAAGTGTGGGGAAGAAGAGACTGTGCAGACCCCACTGAAATGCTGTGTGCAGACCAAGGAGCAGAGCTGGAAGTCCTGGACACCAGCGGCAGGCAAGTCACTGCCTGAGAGTCACCGCTTCTTTCTGTGGTGCTGGCTATTTAACTAGGCAAGAACACTTCCACAGAGTTATATTCCTAGTCTTTTTAATTTGAGATAGGATCTCATGTAGCTCAAGCTGGCCTTAAACTCTGCTAAGGAGATGAGGAGGACCTTGAATTTTTAAACTTCTTATCTTCCAGCCTCCAAGAGTTTCGATTCCAGGCATGCACCACACCCACCACTTCTTCTATGGCTATTAGCCCACCCGCCCCCCCCCACTCCCCCAGGAAGGGAATCGACAGAGGAGGAGGAAAACAAGGACTGGGGGGAGGGGGACTCACCGCCTTGGCTTCTCCTTGTAGGCAGAAAGGTTTCTCTATGAAGAAGAGAGAGGGGACAAGTAAGGGAGGAGGACTTCTTTATTACATCTGTTCCAACTAAGTGCGGCTAGGGTAGACGGGGCCCAGCTGCCTGCCAGTAAGGTCCACAGAGGAAGCCATCCAACTTTCCCTGACCCCCATCTGTCCCCAGGCCAGCCTTAGCAGGAGCCCTGCTCTGCCCTCCCTCAATTACACTCCACCCACCGAGACCCAGCCCAGCTCAGAGACCACAGACCCTAGGCTTCCTGTGTAGGAATCCTGAACTCCTACCCACCAGGATAGCCCTTACCCACCTAGTAGAAAGGTTCATGAAAGTGACTGTCGCCTCAAGCCCTAGGATCCTATGGAGCCAGGAGCTATGGCTTCCAGATCTATCTAAGCCCAAGGCAGTGTGGTGCCCTATACTGACCCCCAGAGGCTTCTGGACAAGTGGGGGAGTAGGGACAAGGAAGGAATAAAACCTCACTTCTCTTCTGGGTCAGGATAAAGCAGTTCACCAGTCCTATCACCAGCAGACCCAGGGCCGTCACCCCCACGATCAGTCCTAGGATGAAGGAAGGTATTCAGAAAAAAGATACCAGGGATATCTGTGAACCAAGGTGGCTGGGGCTGTTTCTGAGAGGGAAACAGCCGAGGCTGAGGCCCTCAAATCCAGGATGAACCAAGTTCATCTGTGAGCCACATGCAGCCCAAGAACCAGAGTCCGTGAAGCCTCAGGCTTGATGCCATCCTAACCCCTGGAGGGAAGCCAGAGACACAGCCAGCCCAAGGTCTTATGAGTCAAACAGGATCGTTGGAACTAGCAACCAGGACCCATGTCCACATGCAGGTGGAATGCTGACCCCCATGTCACCCCACCCAGGGATTCCCTATGACAGCTTCAGCCTTGGGAACCTTGGCTCCCTGGCCTCTACATCTGCTTTGTGCAGAGCCCAGTGTCCAGGTTCTCCCATGAGAAGCCTCCGGGAAGCAAGAGAAGAAAGGAGGAGGAAGGGAGAGACCCCCTTTTATTTTTATTTATTTATTATTTATTCATTTATTTCTATGTGTATCAATGTACTGTCTGCATGTAGGTTTGTGCACCCGTGTTGTACAATGCCGCGGAGGTCAGAAGAGGGTGTCGGATTCCCCTGGAACTGGAGTTAAAGACGGTTCTCAGCCGCCATGTGGGTGCTGGGAATCGAACCCAGGTCCTCTGCAAGAGCAGTTGGTGCTCTTAACCGCTAGGCCATCTCTCCAGCCCCATTTTTATTTTTTAATATTGAAACTGAACCCCAAGCTAGTCAAGCACCCTATTACTGAGCTACAGCTTTAGCCCCTTTTTAAATATTTTTGAGACAGGTTCTTACTAAGTTTTCCAGGTTAGCCTTGAGCGAATTTTGTAGCCCAGAATGCCTGGACCTGTGACTCTCCTGTCTCAGCTTCGTGGGACTATGGAGCTCATCAAGCTGGCTGGAAGGGTTTCCCTGTGACTGGGACTTACCTATTGGAAGAGAGACACTGTCCTTGGTGCTTGGTTGACTGAAAGGTGACCCCAAGGAGGTGCTTACAGTTGAGCTGGGCTCTGACTCTGGATCCAGCTCTGGGGACTGGGATCTTGTGGGCTGTGGCAGAGATCTGTAGGCTTTCCCTGGGGTGGCACTCGAAGTGGGGGGCTCAGATGCACAGACCGCATCCATGCTAGCATTGCCGGGAATGGCCACCAGGCTACACCTGAGGGAGCAGGGGCTTGGTCAGGAGGCCGCAGAGGACAGAGGTCATTCCAGGGAGCCGGGACAGGTGGCAAAGATCCCAGCAGCAGGATGGCACAGTAAGAACAAGCAATGCCTTCTTAGTACCACCCCATTCCATCCGCACCCACTCTGCCCGGGCACCCTCATACCATCCACTGTGTATCCCAGGACCCAACCCCACAGAAACCAAACTAAGCAGCAGTGGCTGTCAAGCAGCTTTGTGTCCTGAACCCCAATCACCCAGGGACCACCCCCGCCTGCTCTTTCAGAATCAAGGAAGTCCACACTCACTTGCGGTGGGGCCTGCACGGATCTGTGGATGATATGGTGTCGGAGAACGTCCCTGGGACACAGGCTCTGCATACCACATCTTGGTTTGGAGATCCTTCAAGAGACAGTTCAGGGCTTGTCAACAATATGAACACTCCATGCAACAAGGGGTCCTTAGCACTGGAACTACAAAGGAAGCCTGTTTGTATCTCTCCCTTAACACACACACACACACACACACACACACTCATATACACATGTACATATACACATATGCATGTACATGCATGTCCACACGTATACATGGTTTCTGCTCCACCTACTGAGGGCTTACTATAACCTGTGTCTGTACCTAAGTCAGGCCCTAGTGCATAGCAGGTGCCTAGCCAGAAGTGTGGGGTAATGCTGGCTGGGAAACACATGCAGATGCATCTGGAAGCCACTGGGGACATTCCTGGGTGGGGCCGAGAGGTCGAAGCCTGTGACATCACAGCAAAGGAGGCCAAGGGGTCCTTACTTGTACCGACCACACCGAAGCCACGGCCACACTTGCTCAGTTTCATGCACTGTCGGCAGCTGTCGGTGGTCAGCAGCGCACAGTACATGTCCGGCTTGCAGGCACACACGCGATTCTGCTGCCGAGTGCAGGCCTGGGTCTTCACCTGGTCTGGAGAAGGGAAGGGTAGCGAGGGTCATCCCTGCCTCCACTTACCAGATCTGCCCTCCATGCCAAGTCCACTCCCACAGAACTAGTGGCCCCTGCAGCACAGGGCCCAGACCACCCTGGACATCCTGTCCTTGGGCTGCTGCTGCCTGCACCCCAACTCTACCCCACTGTGGGAAATCATGTCTGCTCCCTTAGGCTCCACTTCCTCAGCTCTGACAGACATGCCCACAACACAGCCCCCAACTCTAGGACCCCATGAAGATTTGGTGGGGTCTCTAAGGAAAATGCCATTGGTAAGTGGTAAAGTGACCAGGCGTGGTGGCACATGCTTGTTATCCCAGCACTCAGGAGCTCAGGTAGGCAGAAGGTACAAGTTTAAGGTTAGCCTGGGTTACATAGAAAAAGAAGAAGGCTGGGGCTGGAGAGATGGCTCAGCAGCTAAGAGCACCAACTGCTCTTGTGGAGGATCTGGGTTCAATTCTCAGCACTTACATGGAAGGTAACAACTATCCTAACTCCAGTTCCAGGGGATCTGATGCCTTCTTCTGACCTCCAAGGGAACTGCATGACATGGGTGCACTTACACACATGCAGGCAAAACTCTCATACACATAAAATTAAAATAAAAATAATAAAAAAGGACATGGGGCTGGAAAGATGGCTCAGTGGTTAAGAGCACTGGCTGCTCTTGCAGAGGACCTGGGTTTGGTTGGTTCTCACCACACACATGGCAGATAACATTTTTATTTTATGTGTCTGAGTACATTGCCTGCATGTGTATAAGTTCACTCATGTCAGGCAGTGCCCAAGTAGGTCAGAAGAGGATGTTAGATCCTCTGGAACTGGAGTTACAGACAGTTGTTAGCCACCATGTGGGTACTGGGATTAGAACCCAGGTACTTTGCAAGAGCAGACAGTGCTCTTAACTGCTGAGCCATCTCTCCAGTCCCAAAATATATTTTTTTAAAAAGCTGAAAGCTGGGTCTGTGGGGTCAGGACTGTAATCGCAGCTACTCAGGGGGTAGAGGCAGGAGGTTTACAAGGTCAAGGCCAGCATGAGCCATTTATCAAGACTCTGTCTCAAAATAAAAGGGCTGGGAAGGGATGGAGCTCAGAGACAGAGTGCCTGCCCCATGTTCAATCCCAAATATTATAATTACAATAAAATTTAAAAGCTCTGGCAAATGGATGTAGCCTTAAATGGAGGAGACCCTGGGTTCTATTGCCATAAACACACACATGTGGTAAAGAGTGATCTTCTGAACTGGGTCTGATAAAGTATACTCCTTTAATCCCAAGAGGCAGAGGGAGGCCAATCTCTGTGAGGCCTGCCTGGTCTACAGAGAAAGTTTTAGGCTAACCAGAGCTACATAGTGAGACCGTCTCAAAACACAAACAAATAAAAATAACAACAGCAAAACCCACTCACACCCTAGAGGATAAAAACTGCTGGCCCCGGGTAACCCGTGCAGCTTGCTGCCCAAGGGCTGGAGGTGACTGGGAAGGATGCTGGAACCACTTCTCTCAGGTAACTCACCAGAGCCACAGCGGGAGCCACAGCTCAGGCACGTGGGAAGCCAGTTCCAGAGCTGGGTGTAAGTGCTGTCCTCGCAATCAGCACACACGGTATCTGAAGTCTTGGTGCAGACGTGTTTCACGTGCTGGCCTGAGAGAGCAAGGAGGAGAGTTCTCAGCATGAGGAGGTTCTTCCAGGACCCTGGAGCCCCTGAGTTCTGAAGCCCAGCCAGGAAGGCTCTTTGATGAAGTCTCAGCTCTTCCATGGACTCATCACACATCTGGTGGGCCTGGTTTGAACTCCCTCTCTTCATAAGGTATCTTCTACTCTGCTTTCTCCAGGTATCTGAAATTCCACCACTGGAAAATCCATTATCAGTCAATCATACTAGAGTAAGAATTGGTTTGCCAGTTCCTTTTTCCCCTTGATAGTCAGTTAAAGTTCTCTACCTAGATGTTAAGAACTATGGAGAAAGGGGGCAGTAAGAATGTCATCCCGGGCTGGAGAGATAGCCTAGTGGTTAAGAGCACCGACTGCTCTTGCAGAGGACCCGAGTTTGATCCCCAGCACCCACATGGTGGCTGAGAACTGTCTGTAACTCCAATTCCAGGAGAGCTCCAGTTCCAGGGGAATCCGAGACCCTCTTCTGACCTCCGCGGCATTGCACGACATGGGTGCACAGACCTACATGCAGACAGTACATTCATACACATACAAAAAAAAAAAGAATGTCATCCCTGGTTCCTACCAAGGGCTTGGGATTCCTGAAAGCCTGGAGAGAGGCATGAGAGTGGGATTTCAGGGCAAACCTTTAAGGTGTTTACTCCTCTGGGCCCAATTCCTGTTCCCTATTCCTACTCTGCCAAGTTCACTACTGGTTAATCTAGTAACTTAAAGAGATTAAGCCAATTAATAGAAGAAGAGCCAGTTGCCCCAAGGTCTCTCAAAGAGGCTGTGGAGGGTGACAAATGCTCTTGTTCCCACCCACATCGCAAGTAAATGGGGCAAAGCCCCCAGTGGCTCCTAACTCTGAGAATAAAATTTGAACTCCTTGCATGACTCTGCTCATCTCTTTTAATTTAATGCAATTTATTATTTCTGCGTGTGTGTGTGTGTGTGTGCGCGCGTGTGTGTGTGTGTGTGTGTGTGATCATGCATGCGCCATAGTGCATATGTGGAAACCAGAGGACAATCTTGAGTCTGTCCTCTCCTTTCACCACTGGTTCCAGAGATTGAACTCAAGTTGTCAGATGTGTGTGGCAAGTGCCTCTACCCGCTGAGCCATCTTGCAGGCCCTTGTCTCTGTCCTCATCCCCTATCGCCCTCTCCTTCTCTGATTCTAGACCACATGCCCTGGCCTTGCTGCTTCCTCAAGCTCACCACAGGCTCCTCCTACCTGGGGGCCTTTGCACCCTCTGTTTCTGCCTGGCCTGCTATCCCCTGTATGTTTGTGTGGGTTGCTTCCTCAACTCCTGCAGGGCTCAGAGAGAAATTTCCCAGACCACCCCACGCTGTCTGTGTCTATCAGCCCAGGCCTTCCTTCCATGCCAGCACCACCTGACAGCTGACATCATGCATCTTGTAGGTAATTTGTCAGGTCCTCCATTATTAGAAAGCAAACCCATAAGGACCAAGATAGTATCTCCCTGCTTTCTGCTCTTCTAACAGAAGGTGCTGCTTTATAAATTCTACTTAAGTGAATGTATACATCTAATTGGCTGCTCAGCACTAGGAGCCAGTTTCCTGGCCCTCCCTACCAGAGCCAGGCTCAGGTCCACCATCTGTGAAATCAGTACACATTCATTGACTCAGTACATGCACAGGGCACCTCCACATGCAGCTATGGGCTACATGCTGGGGATTCCATGGGGATCACAGTCCCTGCCCTGGAGGAGACACGATGAGGCACCAAGCCATCGTGGGGGGGGGGGGCAAGCTTATGTGACGCCAGGTGATAACAGGAGAATAAGGGAGACGTGTGGCCTGACTTGGCAATACGGAGCAGGCCTCCAGAGGAGGGGACAGCTGAGCTGGGCTCTAAAACACAGCCAAGTGTTAGCCAGAAAGAAGTCACAGGAAAGTATGCCTGGCAAATGCCCAGACAAGAGGGACCACACGCACTAGAATGTATGTCCCCTAGAAGCAGCCCAGAGAGAGTTGAGGGTCCTGCTTTCCCTCCCTGGGCACCACACCCCTCCAGGGTACCACTCCCCAAGTACCCGATGGCATGGGTGCTCACCAGGCGGACATGTGGCACAGCACATCTGGATCAGGTTGTTGTAATATTCCTTTGGGCCCTGGCAACTGCTCCCAGGACTTGGCTTGTAAGGTGTTGAGGTGACCTGGAAGGGGAAAGTGAGGCAGCCATTAGTGCGGGCACTCTGGGCTCCAGCCCCAGGATGGGGTTTCTCGCTTCAGGGAGGTGGGAAGTCAGGCAAACAAGAGTCCTAGCCTTTGCCTCTCCTGCCTCCCTCTTCAGCATGGTGCACTATGTCTGCAAATGGAGGTGCTGGACCCCCAGGGGGTTGCTTCAGGCTGCCCTCCTACTAGGCAAGTGCCAATAGAGCTCAGGGAGGACGTGGGCTCTGGAGACAGTGGCTTTGATCTGAGACAAAGTGCTCACCACACAGCTGGCTCTGCCTGAGATGGCTGCCCAGCCCTCTGGCACCTGGGAAACATCTCTGCGTTCTTCCTTCTAGCTGAGGCCTGCCTCTTCCTGCAAGCCCTCCCTGACTCTCTGGGGCCCCATGTGAGCTCTTTAAGCTCTTCCTCCTCTGAACATGAATGTGGCCGGCCATATGGCTCCTTCTAACAGCATGGCATTGTTCTGAAATGTCACTGTGTATCCCTCCACCCACGTGTGTGCATATGCACATAGGTGTGTATGCACAAGTCCATACACCCACACCTGTGACTCAGAGGGCAGAAGCAATGGCCTTGTCTTTTGTAGACCCAAGCTTCTGATGCAGGTCACGGCAGAGCTGATTCAGGAAGTAGATATGGATGGAAATGGATTACAGTGAACATTCTACCTGTGTGTAAGTGCTGTGATCCCAAAGGCTTTCGTGGCTTGGAACAAAAGAGGCTCACTGTGATCCCTGTTACCAGCAGGATAGCAGCAGCACTGGCTAACAACAGTTCTCCAAACAAGAGGCAGCATCCTGCCCTCAAAGGGAGGTCCACACTGGTGCAATCCAAGCCACTCTTCAGTAGCAACCTCAGGGCCCTGCAGGGTGATTCTTCCTGCCCTGTCCTGCCGCCCTGTCCTGCCATCCTGCAGTCTTCCTTGAGAACACTCCCATGTCACAAGACTGCCCTGCCTCAGGCTCTGCTCGTAGTTAGTTCTCCCAACAACTGACCACAAAGGGCTGTGGTCATTGTATAGACAGGAAGTAGAGGCACAGAGAGTACAGAATGTCCACCTGAGGTCCCAGAGCCAGTGGTGGAGATCTGAACCCAGGTACTGTCTGCCTCTGTGGTTCAGGAGCTCAATGTCTGTGCCAAGTGCCTCGGACAAGAGACAGCAAAGCAAGGAATGAATGAAACGGAGGCGAAACTGAAGGATGGCTCAACAGTTAAGACTGCTCACTCCTGCTCATGCAGAGGACTGGCTTGGTTCCCAGCTCTCACAGGGTGGCTCTGGCACCCTCTTCTGGTCTCAGTGAGATATCTATATCTACATCTACATCTACATCTACATCTATATCTATATTTTACCTATATCTATATGTATATAGATATATAGGCAAAAACTGTATGCATAAGATAAATCTTTTTTTTTTTTTTTTTTGGTATTTTTGAGACTCAACTGGCCTGGACCCATCTTTAGTCCCAACTGGCCTGGAGCTCCCTCTGTAGACCAGGCTGGCCTTGAACTCAAAGAGATCTGCCTGCCTCTGCCTCCCAGGTGCTGGGATTAAGGGCATGCGCCACCACGCCCAGTAAACAAATCTTTTTAAAAACATTAGAGTAAAAAAAAAATTTTTGTCTTTTTGAGACAGGATCTCCCCATATCCCCAACTGGCCTAGAACTCACTCTGTAGACCAGGCTGGCCTTGAACTCACAGAGATCCACCTGACTCTGCCTCCCAAGCGTTAGGATTAAAGGCATGCACCACCATGCCCAGTGTCTAGACTAAAAAAAAATTTTTTTTGGTCTTTTCGATACAGGGTCTCCCTGTAGCCCCAGCTGTCCTGAAACTCACTCTGTAGACCAGGCTGGCCTTGAACTCACAAAGATCTACCTGTCTCTGCCTCCCAAGTGCTAGGATTAAAGCCAGAGGCAGGCGGATCTTTGTGAGTTCAAGGCCAGCCCTGGTCTACAGAGTGAGTTCCAGGACAGCTGGGGCTACAGGGAGACCCTGTCGAAAAGACAAAAAAAATTAAAAATTTAAGAAAGAAAAAAGGGGCAAAGACAGGAAATAGCACCCACAAGGAACAGAACCAACAGTGACAAGCACAGTGACCTCCCTCAGACCTCCAAGAGGCCCTGGGAACAGAAGCAGTAGCAACTGTCAACACTGTGGCTGTCCCAGGATCCCTGGCCACCTGCCTGTCCCAGCCTTCCTTCCAAAGGACTGGGGGTGGCAATATGGGTATTTAGAGACAAACGTGACCATCTGCAGCAGGCAAATGGGTGTGGGTTTACAAGAGCAAACAGGAAGGTGTGTAACACACCCTGATTCCCTCTGCGACTCTCCCTTACATTACCTGGAAATGATCAGAGATGGTTCTGGGTCAAAGTTGAGGGCTGGTTCATACTCCATTGTACCCACAGCTACAATCATGTGGTCAATAGGAGCTCGATAAACCTTTATTGAGTAACAGTGGTAAGTCCTCTCAGACTCTGCAGTAAAGATAGAGAGTCAGAGAGTCCTGGCTTCATTTTCTTCTTCTATCACAAAACATCTATGTGCTCATAGGCAAGTGCCGGAATATCTCTGGATTTCTACTCCTAGCTGAACTCCATAGGAGCAAAAGAGATACACAAAATACCTAACAATCAGCATACTGCAGGTGCTGACCTAGACTCTAGACATCAGCTGTAAATAAGCTAATTAGAGAAGATGCTGCTATAAGATGGGGTACTGCTGGCCTGTATAGATGTGTACAGATTCCCATCAGCTGAGGTTGCGGAGGCTCCCTTTGCCTTCTCTCCCCATCCCTAGCATTGCCTGGGGGGACATCACTACCCTCCCCAGTGTGCCATGGTCACTGCAGTGAATGACAATCAGGCCTGTAGCTAAGCATTCATCACGACTAGGCTGCCAAGCCATGTGGGGCTAACAGCTGGAAGCCATCAGGGCCATGACCCCTGGGGCTGGGGTTTCCTGCTACAGACAGACTGTGTCTCTTCTGACCCCATGCCTGTACCCTAACTGTCCCATGCTCCCTCTGTCCAAGTCCACACATGCCTTCAGAGTATATCCCCAACCCTTTCAAGCCAATGTGCAGGCTCTATCCTGCATGAACCACTCAGCCCAGGCCTCTGCCTCCTCCTCATGCTAACCCAGAGCCTGGGGGACCCTCTGTGCTGAGAGGGGTACTCAGAAGTTGCCCCCTGAGCAGGAAGCTCTTCCAGTATCATTTCCCGGAGGAGGGGACCTGACCCTGACGCCAGGGCCAGGAAGCCTGAACCAGGATACATTTGCCACCTTGGCCTACCTCTGAGTGCCCCCAACAGGACAATCAGCTCCTTGTAGCCCAGAGAAACCCTGCTTCGGTTAGGGAACACCACCCTGCCAGGCTGAGTGCCTGATGGGACAGGGCCTTGCCTCAGCCAAATTGAACTGTCTCAGTCACCCACCCACAGACAAGGGCAAGCTGGACCCCATGGCCCCCCAGCTCCCCCTCCATGGCCCTCCTTGTACCAAGCTTTGCCATAAATAAGCTCAAGGGGGCTTCCTCCTAAGGTGTGTAGGATCCCAGTCCCAGCGGCTGGCAGAGGGGCCCGGCCTCCCTCAGAAGCTTTCAGCCTGTTTATCCTCTTGGCCAGAGAAAGAAAGAAAAAAAAAAAAACAAACACCACAGCCTCGTCAGGGCTAAACAATGAGGAACAGAAAGCCCCTGTACACACAGAGCAAAAGGTCACTCCCTCCATGGGGCCCTTCCCGGAGCCCAAATCACTGCAGGGAACATGCAATCTGAGGGACAGAAGTAGATAGAGGTCCCCAAAATGCAGACAACAGCCTCTGAGACACACTGGACTGGGGAGGACTCCAGGCTTTTGCTTTGAGTTGAGGAGGTGGCTTAGCTTCACCCCCAGCCCCAGACCCTGGGGGATATGACACTGAGAAAAGAGGAAATGAACGGGACTGCACTTGACACTGTCAGCATGTTTAGCAGAGCCAGTTGTTCAAAAGACAAGCCCTCAGGTCAGAACTGAAGTCAATGGTAGGAGTCAAAGCCTGGCAGAGAGATTGGAAAGAGGAGGGAGGGAGAGAAGGATGAAGGGATGGGTAGATGGGTAGATGTTTGGATAGAGGGAGGGAGGAGTGAATGGATAGATGAATGAACAGATGGATGGATGGATGGATGGATGGATGGATGGATGGATGGATGGATATAGATGGGTGGAGAGAAAAAAGAATGGATTCCTGGGTGGATGAATGGAAAGAGGGACAGATGGATGGAAGGATGGACTGAGAAATAGATGGATGGAGAGATGGATGATAAATGGATGATGGAGGGATGTATGAGGAGACAGATTGGGAGTGGATGTATGGATTGATGGGGGATGATGAATGATGGACAGATGGATGGAGGGACAGATGGACGGATACACACGGATGGAGAGAAAGAAGAATGTATCATTGGATGAAGAGCCAGGTGGATGGGTGGATAGATGATGGTGGAAAGAATGGAGACACAAATTAATGAGTGGATGTATGTATGGACTGAGAGATGGATGGATGGACTGAGAAATGGATGGGTGGATTGAGAAGCTGGAGAGATGATGGATGGATGGATGGATGGACTGAGGGATGGATGGACTGAGAAATGGATGGATGGATGGATTGAGAGGCTGGAGAGATGATGGATGGATGGATGGATGGATGGATGGATGGATGGATGGATGGATGGACTGAGAGATGGATAGATGGATTGAGAGGCTGGAAAGATGGCTCAGTGGTTAAGAGTATTGGCTGCTTTTGCAGAGGATCAGGGTTTGACTCCCAACACCTACATAGCAGCTAACAACCATGTGTAACTCCAGTTCCAGGGGAATCCAACACCTTTTTCTGACTCTGTGGGCATTATATGACACAGGTGCACTTACACACATGCAGGAAATACACTCATACACATAACATAAAAAAATTTTAATGGATGATAGATGGAAGGATGAATAGGTGGGTAGATGGATGGATAAACAGATAGACAGTTGTATGTAAGAATGGAAGGATGGGGATAGAGAGATGGCTCAGTGGTTAAGAGCACTGCTGCTTTTGCAGAGGACCCAGATTCAACTCTCAACACCCACATGGTGGCTAACAACTGTCTGTAATTCCAGTTCCAGGGAATCCAATGCCTTCTTCTGACCTTGGAGGGCATTGCACAACATGGGTGCACTTACATACATGCAGGAAATATACTCATATACATAAAATAAAAATAATAAATAAAATATAAAAAACAGATGGCTAGGTGAGTGGATGGATATATGGAGGGATGGATGGAAGTAGAAGAGGATGGGTGAGTGGATGGATGAAGAGATAGATGGATGATGAATGGACAGTGGATGGCAAGCCCCTGGCAGGGATCTATGACTGAAGCAGGAAGTAGACAGGATAGGGAAAGAGGCATGGAAGACTTCCAGCTTGTGGTAGAACATCTATACCCCCACACCCACCCTTGACATGAGCCAGAAAGGCTGGTGGAGGCTTAGACTGAGGAAAAGCACCTACTTTACAAGGCACCATGCTGGGCATGCTCATGTGCATTTTCCCTGTGTACCAGACCAATGGAGTTAATATAAGCCCATTTCACAGGTACACAAATAGAGGATACAGAAGATTGAAAATGCAGGTGGCAAACTGGGAGGTGATAAGCTACATCCACCTCACTATCCTCTGACAATTTTATACTCTATGATCCTTCTGTGTTTGTGTACCTGTCCATATGTGTGCAAGTGCATATGGATGGATGTGTGTGTGTGTGTGTGTGTGTATGTGTGTGTGTGTAGACCAGAGGTCAATCTCAGATGTTGTATCTCCTCAGGGCATTGCCCACCTTGTTGTTGAGACCAGGTCTCTCATTAACCTGGGGCTTTGCCTATTTGGCTAGGTTTATTGGCCAACAAGCCTCAGGCACCTGCCCATCTCTACCTCCCCAAGTGCTGGCATTCCAAGTGCATGATACACCTGGCTTTTTTTTTTTTTTTTTGGTATTTTTGAGATAGGGTCTCCCTATAGCACCAGCTGGCCTAGAACTTACTATGTAGACCAGGCTGGCCTTGAACTCACAGAGATCTGCATGAGTGCTGGGACACCTGGCATTTTTATGTGGGTTCTGGAGATCAAACTTAGATCCTCATGCTGGCACAGCAAGCAATTTACTGATTGAGCTATCTCATTACTGATTGAGCTATCTCATTATTGATTGAGCTATCTCATTGCTGATTGAGCTATCTCATTGCTGATTGAGCTATCTCATTGCTGATTGAGCTATCTCATTGCTGATTGAGCTATCTCATTGCTGATTGAGCTATCTCATTGCTGATTGAGCTATCTCATTGCTGATTGAGCTATCTCATTACTGATTGAGCTATCTCATTGCCCTGTACCCTGTGATGGTGCCCTACTCCCAGAAAGGCGAGCAGATCAGTAATGTTCTCGGCCAAAAAGGTCACCACGTCCCAGGACAAATGCATTATCTGTCATGGAGAAGCAGAGTCATCTGCCCAAGGACCCCGACACAGCCGGAAGCCATCTTCAAGCATAGAGAGGCCACATCATTTGCATGGTAGGTCCCTGGGGCCTGGGGCATGGGAAGGCCGAGGCATTTGAGTCTTGACCTTGGAGCCCCATGGACTATCAGGCCAGGCTGTCATAGCTACACAAGGCACAGCAATGAGGGCTGTCTGCCCTCAGAATCAGGCAATATCCACGTCAGGAAGGACCAGCCACATCACAGGCAGGTGGCCCAGGGGTGACACATCCCTTCCTTGAGCTGCTGCCTCTGATGTGCTTTAGAAGTGCACTTCAAGCAGACAGGAAGCCCACACTGGGATCCGGTTTTGGGGCCAGGCTTTGTGCTGTATGCCAAGGTACAAAGACTCCAGGCAGGGTTCCTGGCCCTGAGTAACACTTCAGGTAGTAATAGAGAATGTCCTCATCGCTCCCCATTGTCACCTCTCTCGAGGACACTGACGGGGCCTCCTCCACTTCCCGCTGCCTTTCCTCAACTCTTGTCAGCTAGCGTTTCCTCCATTTTGTTTTTTTTTGTTGTTGTTGTTTTTGTTTTTTCTTTTAAAGTTTTAATTTTTTAAAATTTATTTTATTATGTGTCTGCATGTAGGTTTGTGCACCCGTGTCGTGCAATGCCTCGGGGGTCAGAAGCATAGGATTCCCCAGGAACTGGAGTTAAAGATGGTCCTCAGCCGCCACTGGGGATCGAACCTGGGTCCTCTCCAAGAGCAGTCGGCACTCTTAACCGCTAGGCCATCTCTCCAGCCCAAGTTTCCTCCATTTTAGTCCCTAGCCATATGTCCCTTTGCAGACAGACCTAAGACTGGCCATCCTTAGACGCTTTCATCTGATCCTACTACTGCCTTCAGGCCAGAGCACAACTTCTCCAACCACTCTCATAACTGCCTTCGGGTCACCTGTCACCTCTGATTCAGAGCCCCTAACCCTGCTGCTATCTCTGAGCACACATTCTGCAGACCAGATGCCTTGGCTTCTTGAGTCCCCTCTACATCATCTCATGCAAACCTCTGAACCCCTGATGGGCGTCACTGGTCTCTCCAGGGGGCTCCTGTGACAGCCTGGGTCTAGACCAGATTTTTGGTTCATCCTTTCTTCCCTGTGTCTTCTGTGATCTCTTCTTGAGCCAGAACCTGGTTGAGTCCCCATTCAGCTATTTTCCCACCTTGATTTTGGCATCTATAAAATGAGAAGGGAGCCGTGCCCATTACAGCAGGCATTATGATTCACCAAGCTAGCGTGTGTGAAGAGCTGGGTCCTGCATGTGGTTGGGGGAGCGGCTCAATGCCACTTGACTGTGTTTTTTATTACTCATTGCTCTGTGCCCAGCCAGCCCAACCACGGGTGTCTAATAGGCCCAGCACTGTTCAACAAAGCAAAGCTTTAACTTCCCACTAGTTGAACTGAGTTTAAGCAAGAAACAGACTTAGAAAGACAAGGCAGTATTCCCAGGGGGCAGGCTGAAGGGGAGCGTTAAGATCACATTTAGGAGCTGGGCGTGGTGGCGCAGGCCTTTAATCCTAGCACTTGGGAGGCAGAGGCAGGCGGATCTTTGTGAGTTCAAGGCCAGCCTGGTCTACAGAGTGAGTTCCAGGACAGCTGGGGCTACAGGGAGACCCTGTCTCAAAAAGAGAAAAAACAAAAAACAAACAAACAAACAAAAAAGATCACATTTAGATCACGGTCTATGTGGTGGCCTTAAACAATCACCATCACATCTAGGTGGTAGACTTTGGAGCTTGAGGCTGGAAGCTAAGCTCTAGCTGGGGAGAGTGACCAGAGAGCCTGGCCCTCCCTGCTGGCATTACGTCTTCAGGAATGGGGGTAATAGCAGAGGCCTGCCACACCAGCGGCTAGGGTTCCATGAATTCAATACATCAGATCTGTGCCAGGCTCCCAGAAGACACTGCAGGCACCAGCTGTTTCATGTCTGCCCCAGCCAGAATGGGTGACTGTAGAGGGACTGTCCCTGTAAAAACAACAAAAGCTCCAGGAAGGGCTGGAGTCATAGCTCACTTGGTAGAGTACTTGTCTAGCATGGGTGATGCCCTGGGTTCAATCCCCAGAACTATATAAAAAACTGGGTGTGGTAGCACACATTAGTACTTGGGAGCTGACGTTCAAGTTTCAAGGCCATCATTGGCTATACAGTAAATTCCAAGCTAGCCAAGGATACATGAGGACCTGCCTTAAAAATAATTTTAACAAAAAGAGCTCCAGGAACACAAGACCATCATGATCAAACAGGCCACCCAGCTCAGACTGCATAGAGAACCTCGAGGCGAGGTGGGGATGCGGGAGACGGCACTGCTCCCAGCCACCACCTCGTCTCTCAGATCTCCCGTTCCTTCCCCTGCTGTGCTGTTCTCGAACATTCTCAGCTCAACTACTGCAACAGCCTACACCCTCCTAACCTGCCTCTCAGCCGCAGGTCTCTCCACTCTCTTCCCCAGTCTACCCTCTTTATCTAGCAGAGGCTCCACTGCCTCTTCTCCTGCTGGGAGGTTAAGTATGATGGTTGACAGCACAGATTCTGGACTGGGGAATCCTAGCTTTGAATTCAACTTTCATCCCCAATTAACAGGCACCTTGAAAAAACTGTCTGTCTGTGTGGTTTGTTTTTTTTAATTAGTGTCAAATTACTAATTTGTGTACATTAAGCATGACTTCTCCCACAGACATATACCCCCCAGCTCCTGCTTACTGTTTGTTTTTTGTTTGTTTTTTGTCTTTTTGAAACAGGGTCTCCTTGTAGCCCCAGCTGGCCTGGAACTTACTAAGTAGACCAGGTTGGCCTCAATCTCACAAAGATCCACCTGCCTCTGCCTCCTAAGTGCTGAGATTAAAGGTGTGTGCCACCATGCCTGGAAATTCTTTTTTACATTTTTTAATTTTATTTTCTGTGTACGAGTATATTGCCTACACATATGTAAGTACACCTGGGTCATGCAATGCCTGCAAAGGTCAGAAGAGGGCGTCAGAGCCCCTGGAACTGGAGTTATGGACAGTTACTATTTGCCATGTGGGTGCTGAGATTTGAATCCAGGTCCTCTGCAAGAGTGGTTTTGTTTCTTGTTTTGTTTTCTTTAGACACCCAGCTGGCCTGGAACCCTCCATCCTCCTGCCTCCTCCTCCCAAGGGGAGGAATTACAGGTATAATCACCTGGCCCAACAATTTTTTAATATAACTGAGATTACTTCTTCTTTAAGCAGGCACAGACACAGTCCTATGTGTTATCACTGACTCTAGCGAACCTGCTGTCCCAGCCTGATAGCCTAGCCAGGTCCCCAGCTTCTCTGCTTTCACCTGGCAGCCACACGTGTCAGCCTTCCAGGCTTCTTTCCAGACTCTGGGGCTAAGGGCTGGGAAAGGTCCCTGTGTGGTCTTGCAAAGAGCAACATGGGAGGAAGAGGTATGTCAGAAAAGTGACAAGAGGGCTGGCCATGGTGGCGCATGCCTTTAATCTCAGCACTTGGGAGGCAGTCAGGCGGATCTCTGTGAGATTGAGGCTAGCAGCCTGGTCTACATGATGAGTTCTGGGCCAGCTGGGGCTACAGGCTAGACCTATTAAAAGAAGGCGAGGGAAATGACCACAGGGCCGAGCCAGGACAAAGCAAATGTGGAGGTCCAAGGGGTGAAGAGTAGAGAGAAAGGGACTCCTGCAGGGTTAGAAGGAGTAGGACCGACTGGTGGCCAGAGGCACAGGCAGTCGTAGGAGCAGCCAGTGACAGGCTCATCAGGGACCTCAGGGCTCTGTGAGCTACAGACGGAAGCCAGGGCTGTAGGTCAACAGGGGAAGGCCAGGCATCAGGGGTGTTGGATACTTGTAGAGATTCCACTAACAGAGTCAGCACACTGGAGTCCTCCCCAGACTCACTGTCCAGTCCAGAGCTGGGCTAGTCCTTGGGAACACGTACCTCACACTCTGCTCTCAGCCACCAACTTTTTCCCACACCATCCACTCTAGCACCTGCAGCCTCAGACTCAAACACTGGCTGAGGGGGGTCCTTGCTAAGCAGGCTAGAACTGTGGCAATGGAGATTCGGAATAGAGAAGGAAGCTAGTGGCCCAAGTCCTGCCCAACCTGGATGCCAAGCTTAGCCTGGGCCCCAGAACCCAGGATCCACAGCCTCTGCCCTATCCTGAAAGGCCACCTTTTTGAAAAATGTCCTTGTATATGACCTGTGCCCCTAAGTCCCTTCCAACTCAGCTCTAACCCTCAGACTCAATTCCCTAAACCTGAGGTCACAGCAGTCCTAGAGCCAAGATCACATGAGACCCACACTGGCTACCCAACTGGACAGAAGAGAGAAGGACCATCACCTCCCTGGGGAGTCTGCCCTGTGTCTGGTCAGAGGGGCTGGCTCAGCTCAGAGCCCTGGCTCCCCAAGCAGACAGAATGGACGTTTGCCAGGTCTCTCAGGGACCCAACACTTCTGAGTGAGAGTCACTCTGCAAACTTCAGGTCACCTGACACTGTCAGTTTCAACAGACCACACCCGCTAGAGCCGAGTCCTCCCACATTGAACTCATGGCCTGGCGGGACTGCGACCAGGCCTTCTCTGGGTAGGAACAGTTTCTACACCCTGGGTTCACAAACCTCTAACTCTTCCTGCTCTGCAAAGAAGAAACAGGGGCTCAGAGAGGCAGTGTGCGGTCCTGCCATTCCAGGGTCAGACAAAGCTACAGCTAGCAACACGCTGGCCACCACGTCCTAGAGTGGCTCACACTCAGGGCAGAAGGAAAGCCACTCTCCCAAACCCCCCACCAGTGAGCTAAGCACACTTCCTCTTCCCTGGCTCACAGCCAAGCAGCCCCAAACCACAGATGTCACGGCCAACTGTGACATCATGAAGCATCATGGTAGGAAAAAAGATGTGGGAGGGGTAGATTGAGAGCTACAAAGCCCTGCCTCAAGGCCCAGGTCAGGGGAGCCCACTGCCAAGTTCAGGGCTGCAAACGAGTTGGAGCTTAGAATCAGCAAGGAATGTATGGCCTTGATGGGTGACAGGGTGCTTCTTCAGGAGATCATCCTACCAGCTCAGGGCAGCCTCGAACCTGTTGTTTCCAGACAGCACCTTCAGCGAAGGCATTCCTCCCAGCTCAGACTTTCCTAGTATTGGGGGAAATGAAGTACTAGGGGACAGAGGCAGGGAACCCAGGAATCCTAGCCCTGCCTGGGGCATCTACAACTCAGCTTCAAGCAAGCTGACAGGAAAAATCTTGGTCCCACTGGGGCCTGGGACAAGGAAATAATTCAAATAACTCTAGCCAAAGCAGAAGAAATGAGCTTTAAGAAGGGCAGGAGAAATGGTGCAGGGACCCAAAACCCACATAAAAGCAAGGAGTGGAGGCCACTTGTAACCCCAGCACCAAGGAGGCAGAGACAGGGGAAAACACACACACACACACACACACACACACACACACACAAATAAAGAAGGAAAACAGGAGCAAAAATGTCTATTCTTCCTGAGGAAATCTGTAGTTCCCACCCTACCCCAATCTTCTGGCAGAAGTTTTTAGATAAGGCTGCTTAGGCTCAGAGAGGTTAAATAACCTAAGCAAGGTCACACAGCAAGCCAGTGACCATGGCTAGCTGGGAACTCTGCTCTGCTAACACTCAACTATGTCCTTTCCTGTTGTCTTAGAAGTCCCTTGGAGATGGGGGACTGGCCAGCATCAGTTCAGAACAGCTTCCATAGCGTCCCCATCTTAGGTTACAAGTAAACAGAATCTTAGCATCACAGAGATTGCAGGTGGAAGAGACTTTAGAGACAGCCTGGGGTCTATGCACAGCTATTATGTAGAGGTGAGCTGGGGCCTTCTATACCCCCTCTCTGCCTCATCAAATGTACTCCTAACCCCCAAATGACATTTAGCACATGTCACTGAAAGGGTGGGGTGGTAACTTCCTGACCACATAGCCTTTGCCACCATATAGGGCCCTAAGGCCAAGCAGGCTGGCAGGTGATCTGAGGGGCCCAGGCAAGGGACACAGGGCAGGAAGTGCAGCAGGAAAAGGCAGGCAGGAAGGAAATTGTTCTCAGGGTGCTGGGCAGCAAAGTCACCCTGGCAGGAACTTGGGGCATCTAGATATCTGACACCTAAGCTCTAGGGCCCCATGGATCTCAGAGAGAAGCTCTGAGCCCACCATGTTCCAGGAGCACACTGCAAAACTGAGTCAGGCCAGACCTGCAAGTGCCTCAAACAGCCACCCGTGGCTTCACACCCTGTGTACCCTTGAGGCAGTGTTCTTAACTGTACAGAGGAGCCTGGGGAGGCTCCGATTGCTCAGCCACTCAACAGCAAAGTGAGGCTGTGAGCGGACAGCTGTGTGACTCATTCAGGTTTGAGAAAGCTCACCAGCATGGCAGTGTCTGGAACTGGAAGCACAGCACCCCCACTTTACTCCGAGTTACCTAGACACCTCTCCTGGCCTCAACCTCCAACTTCCTTCACTGCCAGCTTCCCAGAAAGTCGCATATCCACTGGGCTCTGAGTCACCACCAGTGGCTGGCTCTATTATGAGCCAGTGTGGAGATACAGGGATAAGGGTAAAAGCCCTTTGGGGGAGAGGACCCCCACCTTGGCAGATCGGACACAGCAGGGTGAGGGGTCTAGAGACACTTCGAGAGGAAGACCACGGGAACCTGGCTTCACCCACCAACCTGCCCTATTGTCTGTAAAAGAGGTCACCAGCCACCCATCACTACAAAGGTCACATGAATATTCTTTGACATTTAGTCAAGCTTTTTTTTTTTTTTTTTTTTTTTGGTAGTTGCAGGCTGGTCTCAAACTGATATGCAGCCAAGGATGATGTTTGAACTGCTGATTCTGTCTGTGCCTCCTGAATGCTGGGATTACAGGCATAAGCTACCACTGAGCCCAGTTTTATTTTTTTTTCAAAGCTCTTTCTTAAGATTTATTTTATCTTCTCCGGCGGCGGTGGGTGGCGCATGCCTTTAATCCTAGCACTCGGGAGGCAGCAGAGGAGGCGGATCTTTGTGAGTTCAAGGCCAGCCTGGTCTACAGAGTGAATTCCCGGCCAGCCAGACAGAGCAAACAGGGAGACCTTGTCTCGAACCACACCACAACAAAAGATAGATTTANTCTACTATGTGCATTTGAGTTTTCTCTGCCTCACCCCCCTGCATTGACTAGGAGCCACATGAGAACAGAGATTTGTGTTTGAGTTTGTTTTCACATGCCTGGAGTCTCATCAAATGCTTAAGAAATACTTTGGATTTATTGGTGAACTTATTAGCAAATACTGGTGTATTCCTAAATAGTAATAGTATCAAGTTTAAAACATTTTAATTTGAACTTTTTAATTGTGTAATTAGTTTTAGTTAGTGGAAACGCATAGAAATGATTATTTCACATTTTATTTCTTCATTGTCTATACAATATGTAGAGTTTTAGGTATGATTTCACATAAGCATTATAACTTTGGATGTGTGTGTGTATACAACAAACAAATAAGTGTATAGAAAAATGTTATATGCTAGCCGGGCGTGGTGGCGCATGCCTTTAATCCTAGCACTCGGGAGGCAGAGGCAGGCGGATCTTTGTGAGTTCAAGGCCAGCCTGGTCTACAGAGTGAGTTCCAGGCCAGCCAGAGCAACAGGGAGACCCTGTCTCGAAAACACACACACAAAAAAGATTTATTTTATCTTTTAATTATTATTGTGTTTGTGCCTACATGTGGATATGTGAACTTAAGTATGCCAACAGAGGCCAGAAGGGGCACTGGATCTTTGGAGATAGAGTTGCAGGCAGTTGTGAGTTGTCCAGTTGGGTGCTGGAACCCAAACTCTGGTCCTCCATAAGAGTCTCAAGGGCTTCTAACTACTAAGTCATCTCTCTAGCTTCCTTCCTGTTTTGTTTTGTTTTGTTTGACAGATCCCACATAGCTCAGGTTAGCTTCAAACTGTCTGTGTAGCTGAGGTTGCCCTTCAACTGCCTCCACCTTCCAGGTGCTGGGATTATAGGTATTAACCATCATCCCCAGCTTTTTAATTTTTGGTGGAGGGGGTCTTTTTGAGACAGGGTCTCCCTGTAGCCCCAGCTGTCCTGGAACTCACTCTGTAGACCAGGCTGACCTCAAACTCACAGAGATCCCCCTGCCTCTGCCTCCACTGGATTAAAGGCGTGTGCCATCACACCAGGTTTCAATTTCGTTTTTAATTTAGGGAGCCAGAGAGTACATGTGTCTTTGGCAGAGGATCTGAGTTCAGTTCCCAGCTCCTACATTGGGCAGCTCACAACCAGCTGTAACTCCAGTTTCAGAGGATCTGACACTGTCTTCTGGCCTCCTCAGGCACCTGCACTCATACGTACATAGCCACACACAGATGCATATAACTTAAGAATAAGATAAATCTTAAAAATAAACAATTTAAAAAAATGTTTGAGACAGGGTCTCACTATGTAGCCCATGCTGGCCACAAACTCTCAGCAACCCTCCCACCTCTCAAGCGCAGGATCACAGATGAACATCACCATGCCCAGTGGTCAATCTGCACACCTGTCCCATGTCAGGCACTGTGTTAGGCCGGCCGTTTTGAACCGGGGCAATTCCCCTCTACCTACAGGAGATGTGCAGCAGTATACAGAGACAGCTGTGGTTTCTAATGGGCAGGGCCCTGGCATTCTGCTGGGTACCCAGCAAGGGCAGAACCACAACAAAGAGTGATGGGGCCTGGACGTCAGCGGTGCAGGGGCTGAAACCCCAAGCCAGGCTGTAGGCAGCACCTCCATGCATGGAAACAATGAAAGTGAAAGAATTTCTACAGCTTGGAAGTGTTCGGCAGGAATATGGAGCAGGCAGGGCTCGGTGAGTACCTGGCCTGTAGCTTTTCACAAGCCATTTGGTCCAGTTAAGCTGAAAGAAATGAGAGAATGAGACCAGATGTCAGTAGAGGAAGGTTAAGAGACAAGGAAAGGCAAGTACAAAGGCCCTGGGGCATGGAGTACGCATGCAGTATGTTTGAGGGGCAGAGAAACAGCCAGCCAGGCATAAACATGATTAGTTTGGCAGCAAGAGCAGGACCGAATGTAACATACATACCAGCACTGGTGCAAACCTCTCCCTTCCCCCACAGCTTCCCTGGCTCAACCCCCCCCCCCTTCTCTACAAAGCTATCCTAGCTGCTCCTTTCAGTAGCACTGGGGAGCAACAACCATTAAGGTGTTACTCAGCCCTCAAGAGGGACAGTGCTCTAGAACACCCCTAAGACAACTGTCTGGGCTATTTTCCACCCCCAAAATGCCAGGCAAGGACTCAGGATGTACTCAGCTGGTAGAGTGCTTACCTGGCATGCACAAAGGCCTAAGCTCAATCTCCAGCACCATGTCAACTAGGCATGGTGGTGCATGTCTATAATCCCAGTACAGGGGATTTGGATGTAGGAGGATCAGAGGAGTTCAAAGTCATCCTTACCAGCATAGTGAATCTAGAGGTAGTTTCCTAAAGCTAGAAGCAAGTGTCTATGAACACTATGAAAGGGAATGGATGGATGGATGGATGGATGGATGGATGGATGGATGGATGGATAAATAGATAGATGGCACTGCACCAGAGTGCTTGGCTCTCTGATCACTGCCCTCTGAAGGTCCCAATCACCAGGCTATGCCCTCAGTCAAAACACAGATGCTCCAGGAGGATGTCAGGCAGGGAACAAAGGACAAAAGGACAGAGATGTGGTGAATGGAGGGAAGAGCCTTTAGGCTCAGCAGTACCCCAGGCCAGCCTGGAAGGCCCCCAAAACAGCAGCCCTCAGCCCTAAGACTCCCAAGGGGCAAAGAGGACAGACCAGTAGGTAAAGCCCTGGCCCCAGCAATGGAGCCCTGCCTGACCTAGCAGAGCACTGAGTGCTCACCTATCCAGCTTGCCTCACTGGCATTCATTTGCAAAATAAATGAAAAACTTAAATGAATGGTCGAACTGAAGATGCAATAAGTATCAGTGGACAAACACAGCTGTGAAAGGGCGCAAGAGCCCCAGCGGCAGAGTGAGTCTCTCCTCCAACGTCCTCAGGGCTCTCTCTGCTGCCCAGTCCAGCGACCCCCAAATCCGAGTCCCACAGGGGTGTGGGGGATACAGGCAAGGGAGGGTCTGGAATGAGAGCTTCAGGAGTCAGGGAGACTTGCCCATAAATCCTACCCATCACTCCCCGCTTCTGTGGTTCTGGGAATGCCACAGTCTGCAGACCAGCTCCCATGCCTCTCAGTGCCCACCTGTAGGAGCAACTGGAAGGGAGGTTTTGGTGCCATTCTGTGACAAAATGCCCCACATAGTGCCTGGCACTTGAGTGTCCCAAACTGGGAGCTATTGTGGGGTTAATCTGGACAGCACAGTTCAAAGCACCAGGACCCTTACTGGGAGATGCATAGAACACAAAGAGAATAAAAAGTAGAATGTAGGGCTAGAGAGCAGTTAGGAACACTGGCTGATCTTGCAGAGGATCTGGGCTCCTGGGCTCGAATCCCAGCACCCACAGGGCAGCTAACAACTGTCTGTAACTCCAGTTCCAGGGAATCCAACACCTTCTTCTGACACCCAAGGGCACAGCACGCATTTGTACACTTACATGCATGCAGGCAAAACAGTCATACACATAAAATACAAATAAATCAAAATGAAAGTAGAATGTAACAGGTTCTAGAGATCCCATCCCAATGGGAACATGCAGACAGGCCTCCCTGGAGAAGGTGGACTTTATAAAAGGCTTGGAAGAGCTACGAGGTAGGCTGTGAAGGGGGCAAGTGTGGGCAGGGCTTGCACATACACAATGAGAGACACCTTGTCATCAGCTTCACAAGGCTCCAGGTATGACATACATGTGAGCCGGCAGAGCAAATACCTCCTTCTGGCTTGGGGATACCTGGTGAGGGGGGCGGTTTTACCTCTACCACTGGGAGTCCCAGGGTCTTTCCAAACAGAGAGCTGCCCAGGTTTAAGTAAATAAGGTCTCTCTGCCAAGGAGGATTTGTGAGAATGGTAACAGGGGCAGACCAGCTGTACCCAGAAGGCAAGGGTCTAAGCGGACTGGAGCTGGTCAGGAGGGGAAGGAAGTGAGTGAATTGCCTCCAGCCACTCCAGCTCTCCAGGATCCTGCAGAGCCCCGGGGCTACCCTTCTCCTCCACCAAGCGGGCCCAAGCTCCATGCCTAAAGGCCCACTTCTCCTTGGGGGTCAGAGCCTCTAGCACAACTCCAAGTCACGCTGGTGATCACAAACATCCACACTGAGCCCTAATATCTGTCCTGATCCAATAGCCATCCCTGGCTTCCTCGACGACCCATTTCTGGCACCCACTGTGCCTGTCCTGATCCTAAGGCCATCCCTAGCCTCCTTGAGGACCCACCATGGGGTCAATTCCCTTCCACATTCAAGAACAGGACCCTTTGGTCTTGGATCATTGAGTCACCTCAGGTCACCACAGAAGCCTCCTCCCACTTTCCTCCCCTGGGGACAGGTCAGCACACCCTCCCTGTCCATCAGGATGGGCTCAGAAAGAAGGACGCATGCCTGTCTCAGCAGCTGTGGAGTGAAGCCCTTCACAAAAGAGCTTAACCAATAAAGTAGATAGTAAAAACAAACAAATAAGCAAACAAAAACAACAGATCCTTTGAAGACCTTGTTCTTGTGATGGGTACTTGAAAACTGACCGCTGGGGTCTGTGCTGGCTCCATTTTCCTCTGGCCTCCTTGAAGAACACATATGCCTTGCCTGGCAGCTACCCTCACCCTACTGTCTCAGCACACAGAGAACATTCTGCTAGCTCCCCTGGACGCATCAGGAGGGTCCGTGGAAGGAGTCTGGGCAAGTGGCAGGGAAGTGGGTTACTGCTGAACTGTCCCTTTATTAGGCGCCTACTACACTCGTGGCTCATGGCATTCGGACAGAGCCCAAGTGTTTCTAAGAAAGAGAAAACCATGGCGCAGAGAAGGAAGTCTTCCGAAAAGGACGCTGGCGCGGGGAGCAGAGCACCGGCCTCAGCACTGCCTGTCCAGCCTCAAGCGCAGGGCAGAAGGGCTGTGCACCAGTGAAGGGGTCCTGAGCCTAGCTGGGTGCTACCCGGAGCGGCTGGCCAGCCCCCACGCCCGGGCCGCGCTGGCGGAGTACCCGGGTGCATTTCTGCTGCAGGGACCCGAGTGCCACCCCTGCCTCCCATGTGCCAGGCTTCGGGGGACCAGATGCGCGCGGCGCGGGTCAGCTGGGGGTGGGGAGGAGGACGGCGACTCCCAGCTCCCAGCCCCTCGCGGCTGTCCGAGAGGTGCGCAGCAGCCGGGATGGGCATCGTGACGCGCGGCGGCGCCCGGTGTCCCCGAGAGTCACCCACCTGAGCGGGTACGGCGTGCCCCGCGGCCCACAGCTGCAGTCCGACGGCCAGCGCCGCCCAGAAAGCGGCGGGCGCCATGTGGACGGCGGGCGGACGGGCACTCCGCCCGCTTCGTCGGGTCTGGAGCTCAGGTGCCTCAGCTATGCTCCCGCGCGAGCGACTGAAAGTGAAAGCCTGCGGCGGGGAGCTAGGGTAGAAGTTGGGCGGGGCAGGCAGGAGTGGGGCGGGGCCGCCGCTGAGGACACGCCCCCAGGGTCCTCTGCATCCTCTGGTACCTGGGCTCTCAGCCTTGCCAACTCTGGACCGCTCTCTCCAGCATCGCTCCCAGCCCGGAGTGACTCAGCCTCCCTTGACTGCCCCCTCCTCTTCAAGTCGCCCTTCCAGCCTATTTTTTGTTTTTGCTTTTGCTTGGTTTTGGGTTTGTTTGGTTTTTTTGAGACATGGCGTGATGATTGGTTTAATGGCAACCTACCATAAATTAGAGTCACCCAGGTAGGGAGCCTCACTTGAAGTATTGTCCTGATTGCCTTAACTGATATGGGAAGACCCACCCCAAATGTGACAGAACTTTCTGCCAGCGGCCCAGATAAAAAGGGGCCCAGACGAGAGCCGTCTGAAACTCCAATTCCAGGAGAACTCCAGTTCCAGGGGAATCCGACACCCTCTTCTGACCTCCGCGGCATTGCACGACACGGGTGCACAGACTTGCATGCAGACAGTGCATTCATACACATAGAGAAATAAATAAAATTTAAAAAAAATTTTTAAGGGGCCCAGAAAAGACTGCTCATCTTTTGCATGTTTGGCCCAGTGCTGTGGACTGAGCAACTATGGTGGTCTCAGCCACTCCAGCAGACAGACACTGTGGGACTTCTCTGGCTGCTGAGGCACCGACTCAGCCTCGAGGACCAAACAACTGCTGGGTTCTGAGCAGCTCCTGTGTGAGTCAGTTGTTGCTACAATTTCCAAGTAAGCTGATTAATAAATTCCTTTATGGGGCTGGAGAGATGGCCCAGTGGTTAAGAGCACTGGCTACTCTTGCAGAGAACCCAGGTTCAATCCCCAGACCCACATGGTGACTAATAGCTGTCTGTAACTCCAGTTCCAGGGATGAGAGGCAACATCCTCTTCTGACCTCCTCAAGCATTGCAGGACACAGGTGCACTTACACACATTCAGGCAATACATGCAACACATAAAATGAAAATAATTTAAAAACTTAATTCCTTTAATACATATTCACTCTGTCGACTCTGTTTCCCTAGAGAACCCAACTAATACACAGGGTCTGGCTATGTATCCCTGGCTGGCCTGGAACTCCCAATGTAGACCAGGCTGGTCTCAAACTCACAGAGAACCACCTGAGTGTTCATATTAAAGGCATGTACCACCACACCCACACCTGGCTATTTTACTTTTAATTATGTGTATATTTGTATATGTCTGTGGGATATGGAGTTATAGGTGGTTGTGAGTCACCCAGCAGTATGTGCTCTTAACCACTGAGCCATCTTTCCAGCCCCTTACATGTAAATTTTTGCACACAGCTCTTCTTTTTTTGGATTGATCTTTTTTAATTTTTATTTATTTATTTTCTATGTGTATGAATGTACTGTCTGCATGCAGGTTTGTGCACCCGTGTCCTGCAATGCCGCGGAGGTCAGAAGAGGGTGTCAGATTCCCCTAGAACTGGAGTTCTCCTGGAATTGGAGTTACAAACGGTTCTCAGCCGCCATGTGGGTGCTGGGGATTGAACCTGGGTCCTCTGCAAGAGCATTCAGTGCTCTTAACCGCTAGGCTATCTCTCCAGCCCTGCACACAGCTCTTCTTAAGCTGTGTAATATCACTATGTTAGATGCATGCTTTAACCAAGGACATAGAGTCAAAGTGTAAGCATTATATAGACAATACCTGGTCTTAAAATTTTCATTTGTTCATTTACCCTTAAACATGTTCAGAGTCCTTTGCTGTGAGTAGATCCTGCCCTCTCTAAACCCTCTTGGCTGGCAGGAAACCATGGTGGCCCATCAAGGCTGGCTTTCCATCAGAGCACACACTCTAGCTGTCATCTGAGTCTCAATTCCAAGGCCAGAACCATTTCCTCCAACCCTGCACAGGGAACATTTAGAGAGGTGAGGTGGGCAGGGTGGCATGTGACTACTCTGTCCCCCTGCCCATACACACCCTGCCTCTCACTGAAGACTGCCAAGGAAAGACAGAAAAGTGCATCCACCAGCCCTGTGAGGGAGACTGCAGGATGGCACTTCTAGGAGCTGAGCAGAAACTGGGAAGTGACCTTCTGCATGATGGAAAATCCCACCTGCTGGTCAGCAGGCTGGAAATCACCTGGGTCCCACAAGTTTCTGAGCTATATGGAGCACCCCGCAGCCTTAACCCTCAGGAGGGACAGCCACTGGAGCTGGTAGGGAGAGTTCGACCTCTCGGTCTCTTATGGACGCCATCTGGAGGGCTCTCTGCCCCAGCTGAGAGAACTGGAGGTCAGGAATGAAGTGTCACCTCTCAGAAACAAGTAGTCTTCCCTGGATGCTCCCCCCAACTACCGACCCAGTAGGTCCAGCTGACTCACCCCTACCTGCCAGGGAACTGCACTGCCAGTACCTACTTCCTGCCTTGGTCCATTTTATGTTGGTAATAATTCAATGCTACATGCTGGGTATGTTATAAAGTGAAGAGGTTGAATTTGGCTCACAGTTCCAATCCAAGGTCAAGGACATGCATCCTGGTAATGGCCTTGCTGGCATAATTTAAAGAAGGTGTTGGGTACATAGCAAGAGTCCAGAGGCAAGTGACTGTTATGCTGTGTGTGTATTCCTTGTCTTGCTCCCTCTTCTTAATAAAACTACCAGTATCAGTCATGGGGTCTACAACCCATGACTTTATCTAATCCTAGCCACCTCCCAAAGCCCCCACTTCTCAGTGTCATAGTCTGATTGTCTTTGCCCCTTTAATCCCTCACAGTTGGAACTAAACCTCCAGCAAGCATTGCAGAGGGTTCAGACCATGTTCAGATAGCCAAACTTCCTGTCCTAGGAGCTGTGTACTCTAGTCTGCTCCCTGTGACACTTCTCCCCGACATGCTGGGTACCTTCTCCAAGGTGCAGTCCTCAAGTCCTCTAGGCTTAGGTCCACAGGTGCAGGCTAAGGAAAAGAAGTCACCTCACCATGTCATCACTCACCTGCCACTGGGGCCCTAGGGGTGCAGCTTCTGGCTCATTCTCTCTGGCCCATGGATGAATGTCTTGGAGACCATCATAGTGACCTCTGGCCACAGCAGTGGGAAGGCTTCGCTTGGCCTGCCTTGTGCCTTCTGCCTTTCCCCACAGGGGTGCTACTTCCAGCCTCCTGCTGAGGTTCCTGGCCCAGACGAAGAATCTTAGGACAGAGACGGTGGGAGACCTGCCCCCCAATTGTACCTGTAGCAGCTCACCCATACCCCATGCACAGTCACTCCAGCAACCCCATCTCATGTCCACCCAACCACAGGCTTCTTCATCCAGCACCCGCCGTGCTCCCAACCTAAGTGCTAAGGACTCAGCCATGGTCAAAACATAGAAGAGTAACTCCTCAATGCTAGGACCGCAAACTCCTGAAATACAAAGCTCCCAGACTGGTCCCTTAGCCCTTCCTGCTTGGCCCAAGATGAGGGAGAACACTCTCTCCCCTCCCTCCAAAGGGCGTTCTCCACTCTGGCAACTCTCCTCAAGTCCTTCTTCTCAGTTTCTTCCACCCAGGCATCTTGTTTAGGCTGGGGATGAGTCATAAGAAATAGGATCTGAACCTGTCTCTCAGTGTGACCTGACAGGTGGCTGGACTGTCTCCTCAGGGTGCAGGGTTTGTTTTGGTTCTCACCATCTTGTACCCATCACTTTAGGAGAACAAGGTACTGGCAGGAGAAGTCCTTTTAACACTGCTGCAGCCTGGTTTGCCTCGCCCAGTCCTCTCCTGCCCCCCACCCTCACCCCCAGGCCTGCCCTAGTCATTTCTTACCCTTGAGGCTCCAGGGCCTCTTGAGGAGCCTCTGGTCCTCCAGTCTGTTCCCCACACTGCGGTCAGGGCCAGCTGAGGGACACATGCCGCCCACACCCGTGCAGCCCCTCTCAACTGACTTGCCGTCACTCCCGTTCCAGGGACATTTTTCAAAGTCTGAAGGCACAACGACAGGGGCAGGGAGATATGCTCCTGGCATTCAGTGGGTGGACGGCGTAGCCTTGGTGGGAGATCCTCTAACACACAGGACATCAGTGTAACAAGTCTCCAGCCCCAGATGTTGGTGGATTATGCCAAAGCGAGAAACCTAGCCCATGGCTCCCCTTAGTCTTCAAAACCAAGTTCCACCTCATTGAAGGATTGAGGGTCTTCCCTTCATACCCTGGCCCAGGCTCTCTACCAAGATGGACCCCTGATCCCTGACTCCACACTCTAAACCCCCATACCTCCCCCCTCAATATAATTTCTTCTCTTTTGGCTCACTGTTCACTGAGTCTTTTTTTTATTGATTGATTTTTATTTTATGTGTATGAGTCTTATGCTTGCATGTCTGTAACTACACCCATGTTGTACAGTGCCTGAAGAGGACAGAAGAGGGTATTGGATCCCCTGGAACTGGAGTTACAGACAGTTATTAGCTGCCATGTGGGTGCTGGGATTAGAATCTGGGTCCTCTACAAGAGCAGCAAGTGCTTTTAAGCACTGAACCATCTCTCCAGCCCCACCGATTCTTCTTGTAGGCTCAGCCCCACTGTCAATCCGTGAAAATGCCCTTGGCCAAAGCCCTCCTAATTCAGCTATGCCCACCTGGGTCAGCTAATGTAGCACCTCTGCAGATGGTTCTGCAAATGCCCAGCAGGTTGATCCTGTTCACCCTCATAACACTTAGTAATTGTGATATCGGCAGTTACTGGAAGGCTACTCTGGGTCACCAATGTATATCTGTTGGTACACATGGTCTTGTAGGGAGATGTGAAACTCTATGGGACCTTACACAACTAGGAGGAGATGCAGTGGATTCAAACCCAACCTGGCTGCCTTTGTAGCAGAGAAGCTCCTCCCATCCAGCCCAGCCACGGCTCTCACTGCTACACTGTACAGTCCTCTAGGGTACAGGGACACCATCTGATCCTGGTACTCAGGAGATACATGGATGAGGGTGTTCAACAAAGTGAAGTGAATGAGGACTTCTGCTAAGTGCACACAGAAGGCAATAAAGAGATGAAAACGTCATGAATATTGAATGAGTCCAGCCCAGCAAATCCTGACTTTACACACCCCACCATGAACCTTTTAGCCCCTCAGTCCCACAGTACAGAAAAAGCCTCATTGCTCTTGTCTTAGAGCAGTGGAGAGAAGGTAGGGCCCTTCCCAGAGGCTACAGAACAGCATTGGAACCTGGGCCACGGGCTCCAGAGCCTCTCTCCACTTCCCAGGAAAACACTAGTCCTCAGAGAGCCACCCCCATCATCTCACACCCCAGTAAGCTCACATTCACACTTCTGTTCAGACTTGGGGGGTGAGGAGAGTAGAATTGGCCAGGCTGGTAACTGAACACCTAATATGTGCTAGGTATCCTGGTGGGCTTTGGGAGGAATGTCACTCCAGCCTCTGTGGCACAGCCTTCAGCCTCCAAGACACCCATCCATATACACCCAGAGAGGATGAGCCAGAAACTGTCCCCTAAAGGTCCTAGTGCCAGGAACATCTGGAAAGCTTTTGAAATAAGCAGGTTTCTGAGCCCCTCTCTATGGCTGTGGAAGGGCTTGAAGGAGGGGTCTATCTTGCTTTTTTTTTTTTTTCATTTGTATGTGTGGATTGTGGAGGACATAATGCCTACCCCCTTATCATAAGTCCCTAAGAACAAACTGAAGTACAATTTACCCAAGTTTATTCTAGGGAACCAATGAGTTGATTGGGCTTACTTATATAGCGTGGGTGACTCCAAAGAAGCCATGTTGGAAAGTCTTCACTCAGTACAGATGATGGCTTTCCCACAGTCGTACAGATGGGATGGATCCCCCTTCCTCTCATCGTCCCCAGTCTATGTCCAGAGACAACCCCACCCTCCCACCTCCCCAGTCCTCTCTCCAGGTACAATTAGGCTTCACATACAAATGGCCAGAATCTCAGATAAGGATGCATTAACCTTCTCACTCCCTCCTTCTCTGAAGAGGCATCAACAGTTCAACACACACACACACACACACGCACACACACACGCACACACACGCGTGCGCACACGCATACACACATGTAATGGGTTCTTGTAACCAGGCATAACTGATCTGATGAAGATGGCAGCTGTTTTGCTCAGAGGACTGAGTTCTACAACAGCATGTGTCGAGTCTGATGTGCTTGTGTGTGCATGTTTGTATGTGTGTGGGTACACAAATATGTATGGTCACATATATGTGTGTATGTAGTGTGTGGCGAAACCATCAGAGGTTTTAGGACCAGCATGCAGCAGCTTGAGGGCGTGCTGAGGGGCAACTTTCAGTAGGAGAGAGATCTCTGTGATGTTCTTGTCTGGGTAAACTCAGAAACCACCACAAAGCCAGCTCCTTCCAACCTGGCCTCCAGGGGTCCAGGGATAACCCTCTTACAGGGCTTCTTTGAGACAAAGAAACCTCTTGGACTTCCCCCTCAGTGGTCCCAACTAGGGCCATGTGACCTTTCTTGCCTGACTATTCTGCTCATGTCCACAGCCTGACAGTGCTGGGCCAGCCCCATGGTGAGTCATAGTCTAAAATCACGAACAGGAAGCAGTGCTTTGTGTCAGCCACAGCCTTATGACTGTCTCCTCTGACTGTCCTCACACCTGTACTCCCTGCCTTACACACACACACACACACACACACACACACACACACATGCACACACACCAGTACACCTTGGCTAAACTAGTCATTCATGCTGGGAGTTGGGCCATGCACCCAAAAATGCTCACTCCTCCTGACCATCTCCTTGCAAACCAAGGAAGGGTTTGGGCTATAGCTCTCCCAGCCCCATCATCAATGAGAGCACAGGTAATAGAAGGAAAGTTGCCGAGACGGTCTTCAATCCCCTGTCCCCCCGACTCTCTCTGTACTGGGCTGCCTTTTGTCAGGGCTCAATTATCAAATCAGTCCGAAACCTTCTGAAAAGACCCTCTGCTTCTAAATCCTACAAGTGGGGCAGAGTAAGACTCCCGAGCATCCCTGTTCTAGCCCCTCCCTGTGTGCCTTGGGTCAGGATCTGCCCCTTTCTCTGCTTCAACAGCCTCACTTTAACACAGGAGTCTGGATCCAAGCCTGAGAAGCAGACAGGTTCCATCCTACAAGCTGGTCCCGCTTGCTGGTGACTGTCTACACTGAGCAGTATTTGGAAGTTGGGCTTGACCATTTAGAGATCAGGATCAAGTGGCATCTAGCTTGATGTCAGAGGCTCCTTGGGCTGTTCTAAGATGTGGGGTGGTGGAGACCTAGTGGGGTGGAGCTTGATTCCAAATCCTAATCTTTTTTTTTTTTTTTTTTTTGAGACAGGGTCTCCCTGAAGCTCTGGCTGTCCTGGAACTCACTCTGCAGACCAGGCTGGCCTCCAACTCACAGAGATCCGCGTGCCTCTGCCTCCCAAGTGCTAGGATTAAAGGCGTGCGCCACCACGCCCGGCATTTATTTATTTCTGTATGTGTATCAATGTACTTTCTGCATGCAAGTTTGTGCACCCGTGTCGTGCAATGCCGCGGAGGTCAGAAGAGGGTGTCAGATTCTCCTGGAACTGGAGTTCTCCTAGAACTGGAGTTTCAGACGGTTCTCGGCCACCATGTGGGTGCTGGGGATCGAACCCGGGTCCTCTGTAAGAGCGGTCAAATTTATTTTTATTATTTTTATTGTATGTGTATTAGTTTGGTGTATTGCCTGCATGTATGTAAGTGCACCCATGTCTATGGAGATCAGAAGAAGGTATTGGATCCCCTGGAACTGGAGTTAGGATGGTTGTTAGTTGCCATGTGGATGCTGGGAATCAAACCCGGCTCCTCTGCAAGCACAGTCAGTGCTCTTAACCACTGAGCCATCTCTTTAGCCCTGAAAAACCCTAGTCTTGCCAGGCTTGGTGGTGTATGCCTTTAATCCCAGCATTTAGGAGTCAGAGGCAGGTGGATTTCTGTGAGTTCGAGGCCAGCCTGGGCTACACAGCAAGTTCTAGGCCAGCTGGGGCTATAGGAAGACGCTGTTTCAAAGAAACATAAAAATCCATAGTCTTTAATAACACAAGAGGAGCCCTGGTGGTCTTCCGGTGGTCACCCATACATAGGGCTCACAATCTACTGTGTCCCCACAAGGGAACTTGGCCTCTTCATTCTATATACTCATAAATCTTGTTGCTGGGCCATGTCCGTCTGCCTTGTAACCCCGCATATGCTTTGACCCCTTCCTTTCCTTCCCTTCTCCCTCCTTCCTTCTTCTTTCCCTGCCTTACTTCCCTGTTTTTTGGAATTTAGGGAAAAAATGTACCACATAATACACAGAACAGGCACATTACCACTCCCCAGATAAGGCCATGTTGATAGTTGGGCTTTCTGCTTCTCTGGGTCCTCACCACGATGGCTTCCCCAGAGTCACATAGATGGAGCCCCCTTCTTCTGTCTTCCCCAGTCTAGGTACACTGGCCCCTCCAGAGATAATTCTCACCCTCCCACCTCTCCAGTCCTCCCTCCAGGTACAATTAAGCATTGCATGCAAATGGCTAGAATCTCAGATGAGGATGGGTTAACCTTCTGACTCCCTCCTTCTTTGAAGGGGCATCAATAGTTCAACATACATACATGCACATGCATGCACCCAAATTCCTGATGGGCTCTTGCATGCAGGCACAGCTGATCTGATGCATATGATGGCCATTTCCCACTTAGCCTCTGCTCCCAAGGTTCTCCCTTCTCCCACATGTCTGCCAGACCTACTTCCAACCTTCCTTCCAGTGTCCTTCCAAAAAATGCCTCAGCTGTTCCTTAATGTCCAGGAGGGTGGGTGCAGGGCCCAGCCTTCTGTGCATCATGTATAGCTGTGAAAGGTAAGACTTTCTTTCTTTTGTATCTGATTTATAAATGCCTTCTAAGGAGAAATAAGCAAATAAAAATAAATAAATAAATAAATGGCTGCAGAACTGTTTCAGTGGGTAAAGTGCTTACCAGAATGGGTCCCCAACATCCATACAAATGCCAGGTGGATGTGGAGACCTACCTGTAATCCCAGTGTGTACGAGGTAGAGACAGGGGATCCCCAGGACAAGCTGGCCAGCCAGACTAGTGGGATCGGCAAGCTTCAGGTTCAGTGAGAGAATATATTAACATATATTATATATTCAAAATATGAGGTGGTAGGCAATTAAGGAAGAATTCTGACACCAACTCTGGCTTCCACACTCACACCCATACACACACACACACACACACATGCAATTTCAAATATTCACAGATGCACACCACACACACACACACACACACACAAATAATTTAAAATTTTTAAATATACAAGTAAATAATGAAACAGTCATTTGGCTCTGTAGCATTTGTCGGCATACCTTTGAGCTTATTCACCACCTATTTCTGCCTTTTGTACATTAAAAAAATTCTTTTGGAAACAGGGTTTCATGTACACCAGGCTGGCCTCAAACTTGCTATGTAGCTAAACTCCCAATCACTATGACCCAGAAATCCTGATCCTCCACCTCCTGGGTGCTAGGATTACAAGTGTGTGCCACCATGCCCAGTTCATGCAGCGCTAGAGAAGGAAGCTTGGTGCATGCTAGTAAACACTCCGCCAACTGACCTACGTCTCCAACCCCACCCCCCTTGTTTGTTTGTTGTTCGTTTGTTTGTTTTCTGGTGCTAGGAATGGAACCCAGGGCTTTGTAAGTCCCAGAAAGGGGCTTTCTCGCTGAGTCACACTCCCAGCCCCCTTTTATCTTCAAAGTGTTCTCACTTCTGCCTCCCTTCAGCCTCCCGACAGTCTCACCCGATGTATGAACAGGGCCCTTCCCAGGACTTCGGGTCTCTGGACCTCTATCCCTCCATCCCCAGTCCCCCTCCTCCTTTCCCCCATTTCCATCCCATCCATCTCCAAACTATCCACTCCTATCCTTCCACATCCCTCTGGCCCTGAGGGACCCAGGGAGCCACTGTTCCCATTCCTGGACCACAGTTCTCTAGATAAAGACTGAGACAAGAAATAGCTTTCTCCTTCTTATATACGCTGTGGACTCCGGCCTGTTCCCCTGCATCTCCTGCGTTCCCTTTGAGCGCCCCATCTACAAACAGCCTCCTTAGCCTCCTGCTCCATTTTCCTATATTTCCTAGGTTTTTCACCATAATTCTGTGGCTGACTTGATGGAATCTTTTTTTTTCTTTTTCTTTTTCTTTTTCTTTTAATTTTTTTTAAATTTTATTTATTTTTGTATGTGTATGAATGTACTTTCTGCATGTAGGTTTGTGCACCCATACCATGCAATGCCGCAGAGGTCAGAAGAGGGTCTTGGATTCCCCTGGAACTGGATTTCTCCTGGAATTGGAGTTACAGACGGTTCTCGGCTGCTATGTGAGTGCTGGGGATGGAACACGGGTCCTCTGTAAGAGCGGTCGGTGCTCTTAACCATTAGGCTATCTTTCCAGCCCCCGGAATCTTTTTTTTTTTCATAGCTCCTCTCACTCACTTGCTTTTTGGATCTTGGATACAGGACAATGGAGCGAATCATACTACTCTGATCTTGCAATACAAGGCTCATGTGTGCATGCATGCGTGTGTGTGTGTGTGTGTGTGTGTGTGTGTGTGGTGTGTATGGTGTGCTAGGATTGAACTTAAGCCTCTTGCATAATAAACATGCACTCTACCCAAAGATCTATACTCCAGCACTAGGCCTCCTCTCTTGCTTTATTTTCTCCCAAACTCCCTTTCCATCCCCATCCTCATCCTGACCCCTGCCATACCACCATCCTTGAAAACCAAACTAGTGTGGCTTATGGGTGTTTGGTTGTCTCTGGAGTGGACTCTAGGGCCACAGGTGTGTGTGTACCTGTTTCCCTAAGGCTGGCAGAAGTGGCTCTGTGATGCCAGCCACATCCCACTAGCAGGACCAGAGTTCCCATTTCCTCGCTCTTCCCTGAGGACATGTCTAGCCAGCCTCTGACTTCACTGATTTTGGGGGTGCGAAGTAGAGCCCACTGCTACCTCATTTGCATTTCTCTGAAGTTTGTAGGTCTAAGCACCTCTTCGCTGCTGGTGAGTCATTTGGGGTTCCCCTTCCGTGAACTGCCTCTCAACATCCTTTCATCGGATGGTTATTATTTCCTGTCTTCTTGTAGATCTGCACTAATTCCTTGTATCTTCAAAATATTAATCCGTTGTCATTTTTAGATACCACAAATACTTCCTCCATTCTTCTATGTGTCCTGTTTCTTTAAAAATTCCTTAATTGGACCGTCAAGATTGCTTAGTGGGTAGAGGTACTTGCCACCAAGCCTAACCACCTGAGTTCAGTCCCTGGGACCCACACAGTAGAACAGACTCCTGCAAACTGTCTTCTGTCCTCCACACTGATACCTTGGGACACACGTGCACACACACACAATAAATAAATGTAATTTTTTTAAGTTTTTTTTTTTACAGAGGCTAGGATAGTGTAAGATTTAAAAAAAATTCCCAGGGCTGGAGTTAAGAACTGGCTGCTCTTCCAGAGGATCTGGGTTCAAATCCCCAGCACTCACATGGGAGCTAACAACCACTTGTAACTCCAGTTCCAGAAGATCAAACACCCTCTTCTGGCCTCCATGAGATCTGCATGACATAGATGCACTTACATACAAGCAGGCAAAATACACATACACATAAAATATAAATAATTTTAACTCCATATAAAAATTTCTTAATAAAATCTATCAATAATTTGGTATTTAGATTATGGTTGAAATGTCCTCCCCTACCTGGAGACCATGGAGATATTTTTCAATACTTTTCCATCAGCTTTATCATCTTATTTGTCACAACTGGATCACCCAGACATCTGAATTACACATACGTAAGGTCGAAAGACTCAACTTCATTTCTTTCCATAGAGTAAGCCTATCTTTCTTACACAGCCTGCTAAACACGCAGTCATTTGTCACAAGTATCTCTATTGCTGAGCAAGCTCAACCCCCTCTTTGGTTTTTATTATTCCCAGATAAGCTCCTATCAGTAAATCCATGTAGACGTTTAATTGACTGAATTCCCTTTTATTACTATTCTTTTTCACAATTGGCTTAATTTTTCACACCCAGCACTTGGGAGGCAGAGGCAGGCAGATTTCTATGAGATTGAGGCCAGCCTGGTCTACGTAGAGAGTTCCAGCCCAGCTCGGGCTACAGGGAAACTGACTCAAAAATTTTTTTTTGTTTTAATTACATATGTTCTTTATTCCTCTCCATGTATTGTAAAATCCATTTGTCAAGAACCAGACATAATGGTATATGCCCATAATCCTAGCATGCAGAGGCTCAGGAAGGATTACAAGTTTAAGTCCAACTGGGTTACATGGTAAGACTGTCCTTCAGAGAAAGACAAGGGCTGAGAAGATGGCTCAGATGGTACCAGTGCTTGCAGCACAAGCGTGAAGACCTAAGTTCAAATCCCCAGCATCCATGTAAAAAGCCAAGCATGGCCATGCATGCCTATAACCCTAGCACTATGAGGGATCACCGAGGCTCACTGGCTCCCAGTCTAGTTCCAGATTCAGTGAGAGACTTTCTCTCAAGGGAAGAAGGCAGAGGGCGGTGGAGCAGAACACCCAACATCCTTCTCTGACCCCTACACAAGCACACATGGACACAGGGACTCACACACATATGTGTACATACACACACCATTTCATTGAACTGACAGGTAAATTTGGGGGAGAAGATATTCCATCTGTGAACACAGTTCACCCCAATCCTCCTATGTCCCCTCTCCACTGGGCATTTGTGTGTGGCAGGGTTCAAAGGTCAAAGGGCATCCTTTTCTGACTTCCTCCTCATATCTAGGATCCCAGTTCATATTTGCAGCAACTTCAGAAGAGCGGAATCCCAGGGCCTGTAGTTCATATTTGCAGCAACTTCAGAAAAGTGGAATCACAGGGCCTGATACTTTCTTTGATTGCTTTAAGCAACTCGTACGAGTCCAGGCATCCAGTAGAGTGTGGACATCTTACACAGAGCAAATCTCTGCCACAAATCTTTGTAATCTGAAGCCTACATTGTGTTGTTTTCCAGGCAATGGCTGCTTGTTACATTGCACGAAGCATCCCAATGAGGTTCTGGCTCATTGACAGAGAACTTGGGGCCCTGAACAGAACTGCTATGGAACGAGGTCCTCTGATCTAAACAGTCACCACCTTCCCCAGATCAGCTGTGCCTACATGCAAGAGTCCTTCAAGATCTGGCTTGTTGCCTGTTGACCAGAGTCAGGAGGGTCATTGCACCCGAACCTGAGACTCCAGCCCTTTCTCCAGCCCTTTGCATGCAATCCTGCCCTAATTGCCCATGGACTGAATAGGAGATGCTAAAATGATAAGCTGGGGGAGTGTAACTGAAGAGGGGCTTTGTCTATGCTGCTATGGAGACACCATCATCCATGCTGGGTGAAGACATTCCACTGGGCAGCTTTGGGGTCACCCTCGCATGGAGTCCCCTCATCCATGCTTAAGTAAGCCCAATAAACTCATTGGTTCCCCAGGGTCAACTTTAGTGGAATGGGACCGTATGAGGAGGGGGTGGACATTGCTCACGTCTCCCCAGGGAAAGCCAGTGCTTAGAGCGCAGTGGAGTGGCAGGTTCATCTAGCTCTACGGCCACTGATTTTGGGTGACCTCAGCATGTCTGTTGCCTCCCTGGGCCTCAGTTTCCCAATTTGCACTCTGAGAGGATGCAGTAAGAGACGATGATTCCTTGGTGTATCTCAACCTAGGCCTGCACAGTCCACTTCCTCCACATGGTATCGCGGTGCTGCCTCTCCCTGGGAGCCAGTACCCACGAGCAAGCACAGTGGCTCAGCATTCTTGAAGTCTCAACTCAGAGCTGGAGTGGCCAGAGGATGAAGGGGGAGCGATGAGGCATGGGGCCAGTTCCCTGCCAGGCTGGACACAGGGTGGCTCTGGTCGACGGTTCACGAGCTGGAGCCCCACTCTCAACAGCAAGGAATTTGTAGTACTGACGTCACTGACCTCATTTCCCCTCCACTTTCCCCTTCCTCTATTCAAAAGGAACATGAAATATATAATTTTCCCCAAGCTCAGTTTCTCAACCTTTACTCAGTCATACGTTCATGAGTACATGTGCTTGCAGCAGCGTTGCCTAGAACTGAGCACAGTGAGTCACTATGGACTTGCTCCCTGCAGGAGCTGAGGCAGATGGCAGAGAAGCCAGGAGATAGAGGCAGACTGTGATCCTGGCTGAGGAGCCCTGGGGCGTCTCCAAGGGGCAGTGACTAAGCTATCACTAGTTCGTACCCAGGGTAAAGTTTGTCCTCAGGTTCTCTCTCATGAAACTGGACCTTCCTCTGCCCCTTTCCTGTCTGCCCTGAAGATTCTGCACATATGGAGCACCTATTGTTTGCCAGGCAGAATAGCTACTATCCCTATGCCCTCGATCTGTTGAAATATAGCCGTGTACCCCAAAGAAGGACTAAGGGTTCCTGAAGCCACATGACATTTCAGTCACCAAGAAGGCCCCCGAAGAGGGTATTTTTTATTTTATTTTATTTATTTATGTATGTGTATGAGTGTACTGTCTGCATGTAGGTTTGTGCACCCGTGTCGTGCAATGCCGCGGAGGTCAGAAGAGGGTATCGGATTCCCCTGGAACTGGAGTTCTCCTGGAACTGGAGTTTCAGACGGCTCTCGGCCGCCATGTGGGTGCTGGGGATTGAACCCAGGTCCTCTGTAAGAACAGGTCGGCGCTCTTAACCGCTAGGCCATCTCTCCAGCCCCCGAAGAGGGTATTTTAAGAGGTGAATAAGGACAAGGCACAGGGGCTGGAGAGATGGCCTAGTGGTTAAGAGCACTGACTGCTCTTGCAGAGGACCCAGGTTCGATCCCCCGCACCCATATGGCAGCTGAGAACTGTCTTTAACTCCAGTTCCAGGGGAATCTGACACCCTCTTCTGAACTCTGCAGCATTGCCCGACACGAGTCCACAAACCTACATGCAGACAGTACATTCATACACATAAAAAATAAATAATTTTTTTAAAAAAGAACAAGGCACAGCGGCCCACATGTGGAAAAATATCATGAAACGCAGTTATTTGATTTATTTTTATTTTATGTGTATGAGCGCATTGCCTGCATGTATGTCAGTACACTCATGTCATGAAATGCCAGTGGAGGTCAGAGAGGGGGTCAGATCCCCTAGAACTGGAGTTACAAATGGTTGTTAGCTGCCATGTGGGTGCTAGGAATCAAACCTGGGTCCTGTGCAAGAGCAGCCAGTGCTCTTAACCCCTGAGCTATCTTTCCAACACCAAAACACATTATTTTATACACTAAAATGAATAATAAAATAAGAAAGCAACAAACAGAAAGGAGAGAGAGAGAGAGAGAGAGAGAGAGAGAGAGAGAGAGAGAGAGAGAAAGTTATTTTAGGCAGCTGGGCTAACAATTTACCCATCACCTAGACCTGGATTAAGTCCTAACTCAGGCCATTTACTGATAGGTGACCTTGACCTTGAACAAATCTCTTCATCTTCCTCTGCTTCCCTTCCCTCATTTATAGAATGGGGGTGACCAGGCTCTGTGTGATGAGGATGCTGTCAGCATCAAAGTCAATGGCACCTGACACCTACTGGATGCTCAACAGATGTAGACCCAGAAAGGCTGAGATTGTGGCTTAATGGGTAGACCTTCTTGCCTAGGATGCACAAAGCCCTGAGTTCATTCCCTAGCACCATATATATCAGGCACAGCAGCACATGCCTATAATCCCTGAAATAAGTAAATAAATGCAGGCTGAGAGCTTGATGGAGCCCCAGGGTACAGGGGAGAGTTTCCTGAAGTGCTTAGTGCTACTCCTTCCCTTTCAAGGTAGAAGGAAAACCTCCTGGGACCTAGTTCCCCTAGAGCTCCCTGTCCCCTCCTGAGGCCAGTTCAGTTTCCCATACAACCGCTCAGCTCCTCCCATCTTCTTCCCTGCAGCATAGAAGGGAAAATTCAGTCCGTGCATCTTCTGATCTCATTCCTCTTCAGCAATTTGGACAAGCACATACAGGGGGCAATGTGCACCCCAGACTCACAAAGCCACTTGTTCTTTGTCATTCTGCCAACTGTTCATCTTGCCTGTCCATCCATCACCCCCTTCTCTAGAACCCTCTGTGATGATGATTAATATTGATTGTTAATGTGACAGGATCTACAGTGATCTAGAAAATCACTGCCATATCTGTGAAGGAGTTTCTAGATTGGGTTGAGGTGGGACGATCTACCCTACACATGGGTGGCACCATCCCATGGGCTGGGCTCCTGAAATGAATAAAAAGGAGAAACTGAGCTGAGCACCAGTGTTCACCTCTCTCTCTCTTCCTGACTGCAGATGCCATGTGACCTGCTGCTTCCCCCCATGATAGACTGCGCCCTCAAACTGAGCCAAGGAAACCCTTTCTTCTCTAAGTTTCCTTGGTTATGTATTTTGTCTCAGCAATAAGAAAAATAACTAACCCCCCTCCCCCCCCCGCAGCATGGGCCACATCCTCAAATCCCACCACAAGTCCGGCCCACACTGAGGGCCACCTGTTTCATCTTTCCCTTATCTTTCTATCAGTTGTACCAGATAATGTTATCTCACATTTTCTAGACACTCTTCACAATGGGAGGGTTGTATGTCCTCACCCACAGTGGAGCCTGTATTTTGGACTTGTTAAGTATTCATTTAACAAATTAAGATAAAACCTTCATCCTCACCACATCCTTCTGCGGCAGGTCTGCTTACTAAACCCACTCCACAGAGGAGGAAGCTGTCTGCCTGACTCCAGAGCTCCAAGCTTGTCTAGGTTTTTTTTTTTCTTGTCTTTTTGAGACAGGGTCTTCTCTGCAGCCCCAGATGGCCTAAAAATCACTCTGTAGACCAGGCTGGCCTTGAATTCACAGAGATCTGCCTGTCTCTGCCTCCCGAGTGCTAGGATTAAAGGCGTGCACCACCACGCCCAGCCAGTTTGTCTAGGTTAAAGCCCAACTCCAAGCTGCCCTTCCCAGGAGGTCTTTGATACCCAAAGAGTTGTACAGCATACCCAGCTACCCCCTAGCCTCACAGTGCTCCCCAGTAGCCTTCCTGATATGTGACAAGTGCTCTACATAAATCCGCTGCTTGCGTGACTAAATAAGTGGCTGGGTGAATGAATGAATGAATCTTCTCATACATAGATCATTTTTTTGGTCTTTTTGAGATAGGATCTCCCTGTAGTCCCAGTTATCCTGGAACTCATTATGTAGACCAGGCTGGCCTTGAACTCACAGAGATCCGCCTGCCTCTGCCTCCCAAGTGCTGGGATTAAAGGCGTGTGCCACCACGCCCGGCAACACAGATCATTTTTACCAGGCTTCTAGAACTTGTCCTCCAGTCCCACATGCACTCAGTGCTACAAGCACTCAGAAGACACATAAGTGCTGAGCTGGGTGACCTGGAGGAACAAGAAGTAGGTAAAGTCCAAGCCTGGAGCATGCAGCAGAGGCTCGCTGAGGATGAGCCCTCTGCATCTGGTGACTCAGGCAACACAGCTGGTTCTCAGAGATGGTTAGGATACAGAGCTGTGGGAGTCAGCAAGGCAGATTTGGGGAGGGCCAGACCAGTAGACCGTGGGCCGCGGTTCTGTGAAAGACCAGCTTGGCCAGTGCTTAGCTTTGAAAAGGAGAGGCGGAGTGGAGGCAATGTATTGCCCAAGGGTTTCCTGAGCCCTCCTGGGTGCCGGCCTGTATTCTCAAGTACCTGGGATTTGAATTTTGGCCAGGTAAACCTGACATTGTAGCATGGGACCTAGCTTCCTGTAGGACCAGTGCCGGAGTGATTTGGGGGTGAAATGAGGCCATTGTTGCAGGCTGGGACCTCAGTCCAGTGGTCGTCCCTGCCCGAGCTTCAGTGAGGCACCAAGTGGCCGGAACTGAGGCTCTGGCCAGGTGTCTGACATTGAATCCTGTCAGCACCACTTAATAGCTATGTGATTTTGAAAGACTGACTTAACCACTCTGCCTCAGTTTCCTCAGCGGTAGCAATAGTAACCACTTCCGACTGAACTATGAGGTTTACAGGAGCGAGTACAAGAGCCCTCACAAAGGGATGGTTCTGTCTCTTTTCTAATACATGATTTCCTAGAAGGAAGAAGGAGCCCTATTACCCAAGGGGATAAGCTTGACCCAGAAAGGCAGAGTGGCATTCAGGGAAATCTGATGAGTGTCCCTGGGGGGGTGGGGGGCCTTCCCAGGGTGTATCGAAGCCACTGGCATCTTTCAAGTGAAATAAAAACACAAGCTTATAAAAAAGCAACGTCATCCACAGCTGGCTCTTGCGTAATCTGCCCACAGCTCTGACTTCCTGACAAGACTCCAGCAGCTCCGGGGGAGGGGAGGGTATACTGCCTTAGAGAGTGCCAGATCCTGCACCATCCTCAGGGGAGGCCAGGTAGGAACTCTAGGAGCCTTGCTTTCCCCCTAAGGGGAAAGAGATGCCAATGTTCCAGAGTCACACAGTTGAGCTAGAACCCCAATCCTGCTCCTTTCTGACTGCATGAGAACTGGGGTGCTCTGACCAGCCTAGAAATCTACAGCACACATATTGGAGACATAGGTTTGGTTCCAGGGCTGAGGAGATATGACTCAGTGGTTAAAGTGCTTGCCACACAAGTATGAAGACCAGAGTTCAGATCCCCAGAAACTCACATATATGCTAGGTGGGTGTGCCAACATACCTATAATTTCAGCCTTGGAATACTGAGACAGGGGATTTCCTGAACAACATGGCTAGTGAGACTAGCCACGTCTGGGAGCTCTGGATTTGATTGAGAGACCCTGATTCAATGAATAAGGTAGAAAAGAGTGACATCAACCCCAGGCCTCCATATATATGCACACGCACACCCATGTAAGAACACACGCAGACACACACACACACACACACACACACACACACACACACACACCACACCTGGCTATCTGGTCTCATTAAATCCTTACCAGCCAGTCACTCACAGACAATTTTCCGAACCTGGGCTGTCTGCATAAAGGCTTTGAGGTACCAGCCTTCTGGGTCTGGGAAGTTATCTTAACAAAAGGCTTTACTTATACAAAGATACCAGGCCTCAGCATCAAACACATACCTGCTGAGCCCAAATGTGGGACAGCAATCCTGGACTCAGCTGTATCTTGAATGTATGTATGCAGGCTACCAATCTGCTTAGCACACTACGCAGAGCAAAAGATACAGGGTACACCCTGTTTCTGCTAGCATGCGCTCCCAAGTCACAAGTCAGCTTGCTTGTCAGCATGCCCCTTTTTCTGAATACACTCCATGAATTGGGATGATGTATGATGGACTAGAGGCCACTGGGAGGTGATGTCACATGATGCAGGGGTTGCCAGTCCCAGACCTAATTAAGCTACTGGGTGTGGGGAAATAAACAGATTTCACGGATTTGTACCACCTGACGTGATCCCCAGATGTTACTATATGTGTGCTTGGTTGTGGGGCCATCAACCCCACAGCTGGCTCTTCAGCTTATTTGGTCCTGGGAGCCAGCAGCTCTGCAACTGCGTATTTGGCGGTGGGACTATCAGTCCCACAGCTGCGTATTTGGCCGTGGGACTATCAGTTCCACAGCTGCGTATTTGGCCGTGGGACTATCAGTCCCACAGCTGCGTATTTGGCCGTGGGACTCTCAGTCCCACAGCTGTGTATTTGGCCGTGGGACTCTCAGTCCCACAGCTGTGTATTTGGCCGTGGGACTCTCAGTCCCACAGCTGTATATTTGACTGAGGGACCATCAGTCCCTCACATGTGCCCTCTTCAGCCTGTCCAACCACAGAGTCAGCATCCCCACACCCAAAGGGAAATGGATCTCCCGACCCCCACCAGGTACCAGAGGACGACTCATCTAGAAGAGAAGCTTCCTCTTTCCTTTTCACTGTCCAGTTTGAATAAAAACTTACAGCCCTCACCCATTGCAGGTCTGGCTCTGGTTCTTTTGTCTTAACTTTGTTTATTTATATATTTTTTATTTTTTGGTCTTTTTGAGACAGGGTCTCCCTGTAGCTCTGGCTGTCCTGGAACTCACTCTGTAGACCAAGCTGGCCTTGAACTCACAGAGATCTGCCTGCCTCTGCCTCCCAAGTGCTAGGATTAAAGGCGTGCGCCACCAAGCCCGGCTTGTCTTAACTTTAAACTCCTTCCTTTTCCCTCTCTAAGAATCTAACACTGTGTTACATCCCAGGCCCCTGGAAGTGAAGCCTCCTGTCTCAGCCAGGAACCACAAAACTATGAGGTAAAACTGACCTTTGTTGGCTTAAGCCACTCAGTTCCGAGATATGTTTTTTTTTCTGCTTTTGAGACAAGGTTTCATATAGCCCAGGTGGCTTCCCACTCACCATGTAGCCAAAGATGATCTTGAACTTCTAACTATTCTGCTTCCACCTCCCAAGTGCTGAGGTTTTTTGTTTTGTTTTGTTTTGTTTTTGTTTTTTAAGTGCTGAGGTTTATAGGTATGTACCACCATGCCTGGTTTATCCTGCACTGAGGATCAAAGCCAAATATTTGTGTTTGATAGACCAGCAGCTCTTACCAACTGGGCTATGCTGCTCTCCTAGACCTTTCTGTGATAGTCCATCCCCTCCAATTAAGGGGCTGCCTCGGCTCTTAGAGGCCAGAAAGATGGCTCAGTAATCCTGCAGACCCATATGGTAGGACAAACCCAACTCTTTGCTTGTTATCCTCTGACGTCACACCTGTACACATAACACAGTAAATAATAAATTAATTGATTAATTTTAAAAAGGGACTCAACTCTTGCTAACTACTTTTTTCCTCTTTTTATTTTTTTTTCTTTCTTGAGATAAGGTCTTCCAATGTCTAGGCTGATCTTGAACTCCTGGGTTCAAGACATCCTCCTGTCTCAGCCTCCCGGGTGCTGGAACCAAAGGCATGAGACTCCACACCCAGCCTTCTGTGTCTGCTTCTAACACCCACTTTAAAAATATTTATTATTTTTATTTTATGTGTATGAGTGTGTCGCCCACATATATGTAAGTCCATCCATGTCATGCAATACCCATGGAGGTTAGAAGAGTGTGTCAGATCCCTTGGAACTGGAGTTAAGGATAATTGTTAGCTGCCATGTGGATACTGGGAATTGAACCCAGGTCCTCTGCAAGAGCAGTCAGTGCTCTTAACCACTGAGCATTTCTCCAGCCCCAATAGCACCAACTTTTTAAAAAATGTGTATGAGTGCTTTGCCTGCACGCAAGTGCACCAGATGCATTTAGTGCCTGCAGAGGCCAGAAGAGGGTATTGGTACCTCCTGTCCTGCTGACAGACACAGCTTGGGCCATCACCATAGTAACAAAATACTGTGATGGGGCTAGAGGTCAAAGCAAGAAAGTTTAGGCACGGCCTACTTCTGCCGTTAAGATGACCATAGAACAAACACCAGACAAGCCGAGGCCAACAGCCTTACCCAGACTTTCTCATCTAGGCTTGGAGGACGCCAGAAGAGGAACCTAGACCTCCTGCCTCCTCTTGTGGCTCAGCAACAGTGCCCAGGAATGTTGTGTGAGCTTCTTCCTGCTACCAGCATCTACAACCAGCATCCCTGCCTTCCCTCTGAAATCGACTAGGAGGACCTTTGATACTCATGGTTTGCCCTTTCTCACTCATTCTAAGAATAGTATCAGTAAGTTTATTGTACTCACAGGACAATGGAAATAAATGTGGAATGGTGTTCTTGTGATACAATCTAAGTGTCTTGCTCTGGCCCACCAGGCCTCCATAGGCTTCCCACTACTCACCAACCTTCTCTCTCCACACCAGGCCTCCTCTGTGGTAGTATTACTGAATCTCAAGTTGAGGAGCTTTCTACGCCAGGGCCTTTGCACCAGCAATTTCCTGCCTTCTGTCCCTTGCTGGCTTATTTCACTTAAGTGGAGCTCGGGGCGGGTGTCTACTCAGAGAAGCTGTTCCAGTCTTTCTCTTCTACTCTGTCCTCTAGCCCAGATCTAGGATTCCAGAAGAAAAGGCACAGTCCAACTCACAGACTGGATCTTGAGCCACTGTTTATCCATTCTGCTGGACTGGGCCTCCCTGGGGCCAAGGCTATATGCCACAAACTCTGCTATCCTGGTCCCATGCATGGTGGGTGTTTGTGAAAAGGAGGGAAGGAGGCCACTCTTTGAAAAGAGATCTTGAGTAATAATATGGTGTGGTCTGGAAGGTGCTAGAGCCATGAGGGACCCCACAGCACCTCACAAACATGCCCAGAGCTTTGGACATAGAATTCTGCAGCACAAGAGGGGGTCAATTTGCCAAGTGGCCACTGGGCTGGAATGAAGATGGGAGCCACTAGACAGTGACCACATCCCATAGTGAGGGGTTTCTCAGGGGAGTCTGACTCTCCTCAGGACCAATACCTATCACAGATGAGGAGACAGGCTGTGGGATTCGTGGATGTGCTGAGGCCCCTCCAAGCTCATGCTGAGGTCTAACTGCCAAACTGCAGCATACAGGGGTGGGGACCACAAGAGGAGTCAGGTACTCCACTGAGTCTCCATGGGACTGTCTCAAAAATGAATAAGCTCTCTGTCTGGGGACTGGATCAGTTACCACAAGAGCAGGTTGTTACTGCATAAGGCGGCTCCCTTCACACTCGCCCACTTCCCCTGGTTTTTCCAGCACAGTTGAGGCAGCACAAAGCCCTCTTTGAATGGAGCTACCCAGCTGGCAACTTCCCAGCTGCCAGAACCATGATCCAGAATAAAATTGCTTAATAAATTTCCCAGTCTCAGGTGCTGTGTGTCATAGCAACAGATGATGGCATTAGAGTGACCGAGGAACATGAGCAAACCCCCTGGTTGACAGAGCTAGAATTTGAACCTGGATCTGACTACAAGCTTCCCAGGCACAAGAAAAGACATATGGATAGCAGCAGCTGGAGATGGCCTCTTGGGCCCACACACTCTCATGTGTACTCAACTTGACACATGAGTGGCTGGTGACCAGGCACAAGATGATCAAGAACCAAGTCCTGGGTTTTCCAGACTTACCAATGGGGAGGAAGGTCAAGATGGATAGGAAGCATCTGTGGGGAGTCAGCCCTCATCTCATCTTGGGCACTGATGCCAGGCTTTAGAGCTTCTACAAGCCTGCCTTGGGACTGACAACTTCAAACAACAAGGTGCTTACCAACTGCTCACAACTTCAGGAAGGGGTGACGATGGACTTCTTTACTTCCCGGGGTTGCCCACTCTGAGGAGCAAGGGCCTACTCCTCCATCATCTTGAACATCAGAACAGCCAGGGGTTAGGGAGGTCCCCATCACAGGCAGGATAGGAATCCTCTGACTCCTGGCCTGACCACATGGCCACCACATGACCACAATGGTTCAGTGCCAGGCTACAAGTGAGATGCTTGTGTGGGCTGCAGTCCTAGGGCAGTGTAGGCAGGAGCCAGTGAAGGGCTGTTCCGGGGTGGCCATCTGTAGTAGGGGCTATGCCAGAGGTGGCCCTGAACTGTATGCAGAATGGCAGGGCCAGTCCTGCTCAGCCATAGAGGCCCCTTGTTCCACAGACACCCCCCCCCAGACCACTCCAGCTATTTGGAGTTGCCCTTTTCCAAAGCTGTGTGTTCCCAGACCTGTGGGAAGAAAGCCCTGGAGAGGCCTGGGATTCTACTTACAAATACTAAAGGCAACCTTGTGAGCAAAGGTTTATTGTCAGCATCCTCAGAGGATAGGCCTTGAGAAGGAAGAAGAGACTGCCTGAATGGACATGGAAGGATTTCTGAAGGGATCACCCAGAAGGTCACAGGCTCCTGCCCTTGGCTGTGGGTATAACCAATACAGAGAGAATCCTTACCCTAGAGGAGAGACCCTGCCTTTCGGCCCCCAGTTTCTCACTCAGTTTCAGTGATCAGTCTCCATCCTTACAGTTCTGCATTTTTAAAGGCTCTACTGGAGTTTTCAAGAGTCCAAAATTGTGATAAGGGACACTCAGCAAGGGAGTGCATGACTTAGTTCAAATAAGTGTCAGTCGGCCATGATGGTGCATGCTTGCAATCCCATCACTCGGGAGACCAAGGCAGGAGGATCTCATGTCCAAGACCAGCCTGTGCTATATATGGAAGTTGAGTCTAGCCTAGGATATAGAGCAAGATCTGATTTCACAAAAAGAAGAAGAAATGTTTGGCAATATCCTCTACTCAGAGTGTGGCACCCAAACAATCACTGTGTGTGTTCCCACAGCCCACTTGTGCACTCCTTGCACAAGACAAGTGGGCAGCTAGCCAACACACACCCCCCTTCTGGTCTGTGTACAAGCCTTGGAAATCACACCTATGGTGACCCCAGATGTTCCAACTTTCCCCAAAAGATCCAGTGGTATTAGAAACTTCCCCTTGTGATTCCTGACCAAGCCCAGCTTCCTCCAGAGAGTGAGCAGCTGATGAGTAAACAAAGCTCTCCCTGCCTGGCCCATGTGTAAGTCCAGAGTCCCCCAGGCTGCAGCAGATCACTGGATGTGTCATTGGCCGGAGGTCCTTGGGAGTGAGCCAGGCTGAAAGTCACAGAAGCTTTACGTCCTTAGTGTGAAATGCTGGGCTGGGATTGGGGATCAGTGGTAGAACTTTCATCTGTTATGCACAAGGCCCTGGTTTCAATTCCCAGAATATCAAAGAGAGGGTAGGAGTAGAACTCCAGGTGCGTCCACCAGCACGGCCTCCCCACAGCGAGTGCAGTGCGCAACAGGCAGGATGTGACACAGGGTGTTTTCCAACACCCAGGCTCCACCATGCTAAAGTAGAGAGGTAAACAGACCACAGGCCTGGTGCTGGTGTAGGAACAGCACGGCTTCACTTCCTGTATGGAGTAGATGGCAGCACAGAGTAGTCGAGGACCCCAGGAAAGACTGTGGTTCCCCCATCTCCATATACGAGGAAGTCCCTGGGAGAAGCAGAGCCTCTAGCAGCACTGGGTGGGCAGGGTCACTGCAGCTGCTCAGGGTCCACACATGTCTGGGTCCCTCCTAGTAGGGGTATTCTGAGGACAAGGAGCTGATCTCTGGTCCATCATGGAGGCTACCAAACAGGGAAAGTAGGCTGTGCCAGGGAGGGTGTCACTGGGCCCTTGTCATGATGCAGGCCAGAGGATGCCATTGATGATGAACACCCATCCTTTAACTTCCCGCTGCCTCAGGAGGAGAAGCTGCAGACACTCGTTCTGGGAGTTGTGCTTGCTGCTGTGATGGAGCCTGGTGGCATACCAGTAAAGCTGTCACCTGAGACCCGGGAGAGAGAGGGCAGGGCACCAGGGTTCGGTCACGGAGGCCTGGAACCAGCCTGTGTGGCTTTCCATTAATAGGCACTGGCCCTGACAAGGAGTGCCCAGTGCCAGGGCTCAGGGGCAAGCTCTCCCGGCAGAAGGCAGGGAGCCTTGCTCTGCACCACCGCTCAATGCTGGGGGCTCAGTTTAAGCCACAATGGCCACTTCCCAGGTTGCTGCCATCCCGGACTCACGTGGGCAGCCAGGTGCTGTCGCCCAGTGGATACTGGGCGTCACTTTTCAGAGACAGGCATGGGCCCCTGGTCCTCCTTCCCTTCCTCCTCCACTGAAAACATGACATCAGTACAGCTGCCCAGAGGCGGCTCTGTCTCCTGCTCAGGGTAGCGGGGTGCATGGTCCACCTCCAGTTCTGTCTCGGACTCCGGCCCCGCTGAACCTACTGGAACTCGGCCCTCAGGCGCCTCGGTCTTCACAGTCCCCACAATCACTGTGTCAGCCTTCATGATGTAGATTTTCTCTGCAAAGCAAAAGGATGGGTGAGGGAAACGACCAGGACCCCAGCTCATTTCCGCCACCCTTGCTGTGTGTCTTCAGACATATAGCACAGCATCTCTGATGCATGGAGAAGTATTTATAGGGAGAGATATTTTCAGGGTTTCCTAGACATGTCTTTGCAGATAGGCGAGAAGGAGAGAATGCAGTGAAGATGCAAAGCCAGAATAACAAGAGCGGTAAGGGGAACAGCAGAGCCCAGTGTCCCTGTCTCAAGCCCCAGCTTTGAGGCCTATGACTCCTACAAGCAGTAATCCCCGCCCCTACTATCTGAGCTGCATTGATGAGAACTTGAGGCCAGGTGGCTATGAGATATTTCCAAAGAAATTCTCAACCTCCTCTTCTGTTTTCATCTATGTGCCTAGGACAAACACCTGGGATGACTGACATAACCCAGTTTGCATGGGCCTAGTGGTCCTATGTCCAGGAGCCTTGTAGTCCAGCAACTCTGGCAGGTCCAGCAGAGGCCTGAGCTGCACTGACACACACTGGTGGCCAGGGCTCAGTGATTCTGTGCTCCCTCAGAGCCCAGCTCCTGAGCCTCACAGGCTATAGGCAGAATGGGTGCTGCTGAGTGTCGAGTAGATGGATGACCCAGGCCAGCACCAGGGCTTGCTCCCCGTGGTCCTCAGCGCAGGCTGATGCAGGTGGCTGCTGGTATGGCCTTTCCATAGAGGTAGACAGGAGCCTGGAGGTAGAGAACCTGTCCACAGGAAGCCTGGGTTCATCAGGGCGGTTGGCTCTACTCCCCAGCCCAGCGCCTTCGTTGGCCTCAGTCCAGGAGCTGCACCCCCACCCCCACCCCAGCTCCCACTGGACTCTACAGAATGAATGGGGAAGTTCAAGAAGGAACTTAAAAGCAGGATGGAGGGAGGCGGGGGGCACAGGGACCCTTGCCTCCTAGTTACACCCTCAGATTCAGGAAGCCCAGAAAGCTTCTCAGGCATGCCATGCTGCCTGAGCACGTTGCACATGCCAGTGCTTCTATTTTGGTTTCTAACACACCCAGGAAAGAGAGAAGTGTTAGAAATAACAATGAGCAGTGGGCGGGGGCGAGGGGGTACACGCTGCACCCGATTGCTCAGAGAAGGGCCTCAGAGTCTGGCCCACACCCTCTATCCAGGATGGGCTGGGCAGAAGATAGGGCCAGGCTAGGCTTGGAGGCACAGGCCTGTAATTCCAGTTACTCAAGAGGCTGGGCTGTAGAGTAATTTCAAGGCTAGCCTAGATAACTAAATGAGATTCCATCTCAAAAATACACACATACATACATGTATATGTACATATGTATAGACATACATACATACATACATACATACATACATAAAGTGAAAATAAAAAGAGGGTTGTGGCCCCTTTCAGTCTTGTACATATGTGACCTTAGCTCTAGGGAATCAAAAGTCCAAGGTCATCCTCAGCTGCATAGCAAGTTCAAGGCCAGCCTAGGCTACATGAGACTATCCTCAAAACAAACAAACAAAACAAAAACATGGAGTGCAGAGATGTTCAGCAGACAAAATGCCTGCTGTGCAGGCCTGAAGACCCGGGTTCAGACCCCCAGCACATATGACACTGGGTGGGTATGGCCATCTCCCAGTGTAGGAGGCAGAGACATAGGGTCTCCAGAGCAAGCTGGCTATCTGGACGAGCAGAATCAGCAGGATCTGGCTCAGGTAGGTAAGTGTTCACTACATATGGTGGAGAGTGATGAATAAGATGCCCAGCATCAACCTCCGTGCTGTCTGCACACCTGTGTCTGCACACACTTAAAACACACATGCATGCATGCACATCAAATATCAAAACATTAAAATCTTAAGTCTGGTGACTTAAGACATGGCTCAGAGGATAAGAATGCTTCCTTCTTTTATAGAGAACCCCAGATCAGTTCCAGCACCTACATCTGACAGCTCACAATTGCCTGTAACTCCAATTCCAGGGGATCTGATGCCTCTGGCTTCCACGGGCACTTACAGGCATGTGCACATGCCCACACACACATGCATAATTAAAAACAAAATAAATCAGCCAGGCTTGTTGGCATATGCCATCAATTTCCAGTTCTTAGAAGGCAGAGGCAGGCAGATCTCTATGAATTCAAGGCCAGCCTGGTTTACATATCGAGTTCCAGAACAGCTGAAGCTATGGGAAGACCCTGTCTTAAAAACAAACAAATAAATAAATCTTTAAAAAATAAATTGTGTTTTTCCATTAAATTTTTAAAATAAAAATTGAAAACAAACATGCAAAAATACAGTTGGCAATATAGCTCAGTAGTAGAGCATTCACCAAGCATGCGAAAGGCACTGAATTCAAGCCCTAGTACAAAGAAAACAAAAAGATGGGGGTCAAAGGTCACCTGAGAGCAGGCTAAAGGACAGAGGGGGTAGACCAGGTAGACCAAAGGGGAGAGGAGAGAGTAGCTTTGAGGGGAATCGCTTGGACAGAGGAAGCCAAGGCCAGAGACAGGCTACTACCCCTCACTTCCATTGGTCTGCATAGCCCCAGGTGAGGGGTTTTCCAAGGCAGATCCGATTCCTTCCCTATGCCTAGATCCAGAGGAGGTGTCCTGTCAGGAGGGGCTGAGGGAAGGGAAAACAGATGCTCCTGCCCCATGCCCAGCCTGAGAAGACAAAGCTCAGTTTGTCCTTCTTGGGGGATCTGGACGGGAGGTTGCTCCTTTGCAGTAGGATTAGGAAGACAGAGGGGTCACCTGGGACCATGTATCCTGGAGGATCTCCAAAGCCTTTTTTCTACATGCCCCCCAACATCCACCCCAACATATGCTACCTCCATCCCCAAACAGGCTCCAGCCCCACCTCCAAGCTCCAGGCACTGTCCTCAGCTTGGACTCAGAACGCCCATCAGGACTTCTTAGGGAGCCAAAGGAGCCTTTGGCAGCATTTCCCCAAACATTCTTTTCAAATAAATGTTGCTGAAAGCTGTAAATGCAAAAGTTTTTTCATGACAAAGACTGTTTGAGCATTCTTACCAACACTGCCCCTAGAACTGTGCAGAACAGTTATCAATGCCTTCCAGGGTCACTGTCGGGCTGGGGACCCTCTAGATAGGTTAATGGGGCCAAATGAGCCCCTACTCTGGAGAGCTGGCAAGCATGTACACCCACAGCCACGCTTTGAGTGTACTGTGGGGTAGGGAAGGCCAGCAGACTGCATCGGCCTAGTCAGGAGAGTGGACAGAATAGGAAGACTACCCAGGGAGAAACCATGGGAACAGGGTCCCCCAGGACTGGAAGAAGTGACAAAGAAGCTCTGTAGAACAGCTTAGGAGAGAGGGAGAGGGGGAGAGAGAGAGAGAGACAGAGACAGAGACAGAGACAGAAACAAGAGGTAGAGACAGTGAGCAGGCTGGAAACCAGCCTTGAATGCTTAAGTGAGAACTGAATACTCAAACTGGATGCTCCATCAACCCTGAGGGGGGATGGGTTTTGCACAGGGGTAGACTGAGGCAGGATATATTTTGGAGCAAATACTCTAACTGAACCAGAGTGGTGAGAAGTGAGTAAAGAGGCAAGACCCACGGGGAAACAACAGCAGACTCCCGCCTGGAGGGCAGCAGAGACAGGAAACGCTGGAGTATAAGGCTAGCCTCTGGGCTCCTGCAGAGACTCGAGACTCCTAGACCGATCGGTGATTCAGAACCCAGCAGACATGGGGTAAAATCCCTGCAGTGCTACTTTTTAGCAAAGCAATAAGGAAACTCATTTCACCCTGAGCATCAATTTTCCTATTTAACAGATTAGAGAAAGAAAGTCACTATCCAGAGGTGTGTGATGGTCCCGAAGAGCTGTCCCACGGGCTTCGGATATGGCTCAACTGATAGAGAGCTTACCTAGCATGCATGAGGCCCTGGGTTCCAGAACAGTCTAAAGCAGGTAGAGTGCTACATGTGTGTAATACCAGCTGTACAGAGGTAGAGGTCGCAGAGTTTAAGGCTAGCCTGGATTAGGGACTTTAGAGGGGAGGCAGTTCAGACAGTGGCAGGTCTTGCCTCACTAGCATGCCTTCCTCCTGCCCCCCTCAGGCTCCAGGTTGGTGGGGGTGGATTTGCTTTCTCTGTACTAATGGTAAACACTGCACTTAGCATGTGCTCATTTAGCAAATGCCCTCCTCAGTGGCCCCATGAGGCGACACGCGTACCATTCTGCCTTGACAGAAGCTTAACTTGGGGCAGCAAAGGAACAAGCAGTGATGGGGACCCAGACCTCCTCTAGCTCCAGGGTCTCTGGATCTATCCAGAGCCTGGCGCCCATTTCCCTCTGTCCCCTAGTCACACCAGGCCAACTCACCGATCCTGTTATTGGTATGTTCTGTGGACACCCGGGGTTCTGGAGGATCCCTGGAGGCCAAAGGGATCCCTGCTTGGCCATCATCCAGCAGTGGTAGGCTCTCTAGGCAGGCTGCCCCAACACTGGTACATGTCTCCACAGTTGGGGGGCTCACAGAGCTCAGTTGTCCTGTGTTGGGCTCTGTCACTGACCCGCTTCTCAGTTGCTGCGGAAAGGGAATGAATGGGTTCTGAGGCAGGGTGCCCTTGACTCTGCAACCTCTGGGCTTGGTAGCCGTGGGATCCCTGAGAAGTATCCCCTCTGCTTTAAAACTGCCACATGACAGCTGACAGCATGGAATATTCATCTGTGTGTGGCATTCCCAGGAATGTCTGCATTTCTGGTTGGTTGGTCAGTTGGTTGGTTTGTGACAGGGTCTTATGTAACCCAGGCTGGTCTCACACTCCATGTGCAGCTGAGGATGACCTTGAATTTGTGATCCTCTTGCCTCTACCTCCCCAGTGCTGGGATTACCATGCCCAGTTTATGCAGTGCTAGAAGTCAAACCCATGGCTTTGTGCTAGTAAACAAGCACTGTACCAACTGAGTTACACCCCCAACTCCTCATTGCCTTTAATCTATGCTAATAATAGAAGCAGTCAGTGACTCATGAACTCTGTGCTTACTGTAGGTGAGGCCTTTTCTGAGAGACCAATATCCTGGTCCTCAGAACCACCCTAAGTGGTACATTGTTATAAGCAGCTGTGCCTCCATCCTACAGATAGAGAAACTAAGATCCAGAGAAGTGGAGTCATTACCCAGGGCCATACCATTAGTAAATTTCTAGCTAAGAATCAAAATGGAGGCGTTCTCTCCAGGCCCACCACCTCCTGCAGCCTCTCCTTCCCCAGCTTCCTGTGACAGAAGGTTTTTACCATACCCTAATGTATTCTGAAAACAGCCACATCTTTAGAAAAGTGCTGGTTTGGTTTTTCACCTTTATGAGTAAATGCAAAGGGTAACGTGAGCTCCGAGAGACATCGGCATGTGCCCCTCACATGGGTCTTCAGAAGGAACCAGCCCAGGGAAGTCAGAGAGCACATCTGGGTTATCTCAAATATTTGAAGCCAAGTATGGGGATATAGCTCAGGGTTGGTATAGCACTCTGGTTTGATCCCCAGAACAGGAAAAAAAAAAAAAAGATGCTAATTAGCCATGCTTGCAATCCCACCGACTGAGATGGAAGATCAGAAACTCAAGGTCATCCCTAGCTACATAATGAAGTGGAGCCAAACTTGGGCTACACAGAAGACCTTGTCTCAAATATTAATTATTTTTTTAAAAATTGCTGGGTATGGTGATGTACACCTTTAATCCCATCACTTAGGAGGCAGAAGCAGGCAGATCTCTATGAGTTCTAGGCCAGCCTGGTCTACATAGTGAGTTCCGGGCCAGCTGTGACTACAGGGAGACCCTGTCTCAAAAAAGACAAAATTAATAATAATAATAGTAATAATAATAAATAAACGACAATTTGAAGGCCAAGCCCCACGCTTCTCCATAGCTTCTGGGACGGACTGACCCAGACAAAATCCTGCTGCTCATCATCCTCAGATCATTGCTCATCTTTTCATAAAAGTTTAGAGTGTTGTCACAGAACAGACACTTATTTAGCCCAAACATTTGAATGGGATAACAGAGGATTTGAAATGAATACTATGATTCTGTGTGTTATGTTTAAAGATTAAAGACCAGGAACATTTCCTTGGTGTAGGAATGATTTAATTAGAAGAAAGTAAAGGACCAGGCAGGTGGCTCACACCTTAATCCCAGCACTTGGGAGGCAGAGGCAGGCAGATCTCTGTGAGTTCAAGGCCAGCCTGGTTCTACATAGCAAGCTCTAGGCCAGTTGAGACTAAAGGGAGACCCTGGTCTCGCAAATTAATAGACAAGAAGAAATTATAAAAAAAAAAAAAAAAAAAAAAGTAAAGGGTGATTTGCTCAATGTAGAAAAAGCAAGTGAGTGAGCGAGTGAGTCCTCAGCTCCTGACACCAGACCCTGATAGGCAGGTGCTGCACCTTGAACCCTGCATTCCTCTCTCTTCACACCACCCCACCCCCATCATCCCTGGGAAGCTGGAAGCAGGGCACTGGCCTCCATGACAAGCACATGGGCCCGAGCAGGTGACTAGAAGAATGGCAGCTTCCATGAAGCCCTGTCTGTGCCTGGCACACAGCCAGCCCCACAGGACAGGGCTGGGGGATAATGAAGCCACTAACTGCCTAACCTGACCCCTCTGGTTACTACTTTGTCTTTTGTAAAATGAGACAACAGTACAAATTCCTCAGTATTGAAGGACTTGCACCTTCTAGAAAGTGCAAAAGATGGTGTCTAATGATACACACGATGAGGACTTCAAGTCCAGCATGAGCCTCACAGTAAAAGCCCGAGGAAAGGGCCGGGGAGGCAGAGCCACCTGACTAGCAGGCACTGTGCTTCAAACATTGTAGCTATTTGTTAAAGCCTTTGTGCTACTGATTTGTCATCCAGTTTTGAGGACCAGAGTCCTGAGTAGAGAAGAAAGAAATCATAGCCTCCCTCCAGCCATACTTGGTGCCCAAAAGTGGCCCAAACCAAACTGCTTTCTGCAAGCCCTGCTGGAAATCCCCTGGGGCTGAGCCAGGCGCTGAGGCCACCATGGGGTGGGGCTCTCTGTGCCCGGCCAAGCCCAGCCATGGGGCCCCAGGCCAGTCCCTTGGCTCCTAGTTCCCCGGGCCCCTAGTGCCAGGGGAGGAGATGGCCTTCCCACCCTCCTACAACCCCCATCATCCCAAGCAGCCCAGAAACCACATATCTAAAAGGAGTCAGATTGCAGGGCAGAAACAGGGATGGGGGTGAGGAGGCTGGTACTTACTGTCAGCTTCCCTGTGGGTATGGAATCTAAAAAAAAACAAAAACAAAAACAAAAAAGTAGTAATATCACCAAAAAGGATCCAGCAGCCACCCATGCCACCCCACCTGTTGGTAGATGGTGCTCCCAGATCTCAGGTGGGTTAAGCCCTGCCCAGCCCAGGGCTCAGGTCCTCAGGCTGGTGGTGGATGGTTTCAGAGTTGGCATCTAGCTCTGGGTACCAGGAGCTCACCTCCTAATGGCTCTAGTTCAGATGAAATGGGAGAACTAGGGCATGGCTCTTCCCTGGCTACCCTCCATGCCCAAGCCAGGGAGCACTCTGTACCTTACCCCTAACACACACATAGGACTGGCTCAAAAGCATATGGCTTTCCTAGGCTGGGGCATTCACTGGGCAGAGTTGGTGTGGGGCTTCTGCCTGCATCTATCTGTTAGAGAGAGAGCAGAGAGCTGAGGACTGTTCAGAGCACCATGTAAAACTCACTAGGAACTCAGGCTAGATGACAGGGAGGACGAGGGGTCCTGAGCACAGAAGCTGAACCCTGCCTATGACATGCCTGAAGCCAGCCTTTGGAACATGGTGAGCTGGGACTTCCCTTCCACATGCCTAAAGAGCCTAGGCTACAGCCCTCCAGGACCCAACACTCCCACTCTGTCTGCCTCATTTCCCTTCGCACCACCCATCTGAGGTACCCAGAGCCCTGGTTTTCAGGACATAAGCTTTTCCTGCCCACCTCAGCCCCTGCCATCTACACCCACGTCCTCTTGCTTTAAATAAGGGCCAGGGGGCTGGAGAGATGGCTCAGTAGTTAAGAACACTGATTGCTCTTACAGAGGACCGGGGTTCGATTCCCAGCATCCACATGGCGGCTAAGAACAGTCTTTAACTCCAGTTCCAGGGGAATCAGACCCCCTCTTCTGACCTCCGCAGCATTGCATGACACAGGTGCACCAACCTGCATGCAGACAGTATGCTCATACACATAAAAATTAAATTAAATTAAATAAAAAAAAAACACTACTGCTCTTTCAGAGGAGCAGGGTTCCATTCCCAGCACCCATATGGCAGCAAATAAGCATCTATCACTTCATTTCTAGGGGATCTGATGCCCACTTCTGACCTCTAAGGGCACTGCATGCCACAGGAGCACTTAGACACACGCAGGCAATACACATACACATAAAATAAAAATAATAAATAAAATATAAAAAATAAGGGCCAGGTCACTCAAGAACATGGTGACATGCAACCATGGCTCACTAGCCATCTGTTGAGTCCATCCTAAAGCCAACCAGACCAGGCCCAGCATAGACCATCCCCTAGGGGAACAGAGGCATTACTGACTCACGGGAAGCCACCTAGAGACCCTTCCAAGATCACTCAGGTACACTGCACACCATCTAGGCAGCCCTGACAGGAAAGGCCAGCCCACCAGCTGTGCCACTTCCAGAACAGAAGTTCTGCTTTAGCAGCTCCGGGAGCCACTGGCTCTGAGTCCCAGTTGACACACTCAGTGCACATCAACCAACAAGCAAGGTGAAATACAATTTCCAGGTACAGTGTGGACACGTGGTGGCTTGGGACATCCTCCTAGTATCTTGCACACACCCACCAGCAGCAGAAAGTGGCCAGCAGGGAGAGGAGCCAGATGATGCACAAAAAAACTCACATAAAATGACATGGCCAAATCTTAAGTTAGCAAACGCTCTCCTTGCTTACATAGCCAGGTAACCACTGTCCCCAGCAGAGTGGTCACTTAGGGAAGTCGTGGCTTGTTTCCTTGAGACAGCCACTAACCACAAGCCCAAGCCACTGTGACACGGGGCATTTTTTTTGACTGCTTTGTGGGTTTTTTTTTTTTTTGCTGGATTTTGGTTTTGTGAGACAGGGTCTCATGTAGCCCAGGCTGGCCATCTTTAAAATGTCAGTGAAACTCAATCTTTGTCTTTTGAAAGCAATCTGAAGTTTTGCAATCAGCAAAATGACATCTGGTGCCGATTCAGTGTGGAAGCCAAGAGCAGAAAAAAGTATGTGACTCAGTCACAGGAGAAATACTAAACTCAGTCTTGAGAGGAAGAGGGTGGACTAGAGCTTGCTTGGGCCCTCTAAGTAGGCTCCATCTCTCTAAAGAGCCATTAGGCCACGAAGCCCTGGCTGCCTTTGACCCAGTGAACCCTCAGTGGGGAACCACATTCTCCAGAAGTCACACTAATGAGAACAATCAGACTGTGCACTGCGGGGCTGTTTATAATGTTGTAAACCAATGTTTACAAAATTGAAAAGAAGCCAAGTGCCAAACACAAAGCAGCTGAGACATCCAGGAATGCAAAGCCTCATTGGTGGGAATCAGCATGACTTTACTTCAAGGCTGAGACTTAGTCTTCTTATCTGGGAAATGGACAGACCTGGCTACAGGTAGTCTGTTTGGGGTTTTGTTTGTTTTTGAAATATGGTCTGGGGTTGGACAGATGGCTCAGATGGCTCAAGAGCACTGAATGCTTTTTTTTTCTGTATGTACTGCCTGCATGCAGGTTTGTGCACCCAGAGCACTGAATGCTTTTGCAGAAGATCCAGGTTCTATTCCCAACACCCATCTGGCAGCTAACAACCATCTGTAACTCCAGTTCCAGGGAATCCAACATCTTCTTCTGACCTCTACGGGTGTTGCATGACATGGGTGCACTTATATACATGCAGACAATACACTCGTACACACAAAATAATAACAAATTAAATATATATATATATTGAAATAAGGTTCTCTCTATGCAAACCAGGCTGGCCTCTAACCTCTATCAGAGCTCTGCCTGCCTGCCATGCACCATGCCACACCTAGCTTTGGAAACAAGGGAGATCTCAAAACTGCATATAGGAGTCAATAGGGCAGTAGTCTGCCGTGTGTGAGGCCTGAGACTCTATCCTCAACACACACACACACACGCACGCACGCACGCACGCACGCGCAGTAGATATTTTATGCTACCCCTGGGAGTAAGGCTCTGTGCTCTGTGGTCTTCTTCCTGCAAACTCAGAGCCCCAGTATTAAACAAATCCCAGTAGGGGGCATCCCCCAAATAAAATGTCTGAGCAGTGCTGTTAAGGCCACCCAGGTCAAATGAAGTCCAAAAAGCTGCCAGAGGCTAGAGGAACCTAAGGGGACCTGATGACTGAATGTACAAAGGGACCCTGGCAACTTAGGCAAAGCTAAGCCAATTAATAATAAAGTACAGCTTTATAATAAGTCACTATTCACTTATTGCAATAACATGCCATCCTGATATGAGGTTAATAAAAAAAAAAAAGAATCTGGGTGCAAGTGGGGTATAGAGATGGCTCAGTGGTTAAGAGCACTTGCTGCTCTTGCAGAGGACCCAGGTTCAATTCCTAGCACCCACAATTGCATGTAACTCCAGTTCCGGATGATAGAACATCCTCTTCTGGCCTCTGTGAGTACCATATACATACATGCAGGCAAAACGCTCACACAAAGAAATATTTAAGAGAAGGAGTTGGGTGTGGGCACATGGGGACTCTACTGTCCATTTATGGAGGGGAAATCAGCAATCTCATGTAGCTCAGGCTGGTCCCAACTCACTGTGTAGTTGAAGATGAACTAGTACTGCTGATCCTTCAGTCTCCACGTCCCTAGTGCTGAGATTCTAGGTGTGCACCACCACACCTGGCTTTGAAATTTCATATTAATCTGCCGGGTGTGGTACTGCATGCCTTTAATCTCAGCACAGAAGGCAGAGGCAGGCGGATCTCTGTGAGTTCAAGGCCAGCGTGGTCTACAGAGCGAGCTCCAGGCCAGCTGGGACTAAAGGGATACCCTGTCTCAAAAATACAAAAAAAAATTTTTTTATATTAATCTAAAATTCTTCTAAAAAGTGAAATCTACTTAGAAATTTTCAAATTAAAGTCTAAGCAAGGGAAGGGACTGTAAATGTCGCCGAACCTGGTGGCTAACACAGCCTAGGCACTGGTATCGTGCAAGAAAGAAAACCTACTTTCAGGCTCTCGGAAGCATGCACACAATGACATTAAGGTGAAAAAAGAAGAATCTGGAAGTTTCCAGCATCTGCCAACAGTCCTGTTACAACCCATGAGTACTTTGATGACAGCCCAAAACAAACCTTGCCAAGTACAGAGGTCAGATTGCCTAAGCACTCTTCTCCTAAGACTGTTGTTTTAGCCTACTGTCCTCATTTATTGGTTTCCTTGCTTTGTGGAATAACCACAACCTTCTCGGAAACCATCCGGTACCCCAGGACTCTGTGCAATAGTAGCCCCCTGGCAGGGCATCTCCTAGGGCTGCTCTGAAGGGCACATGCTCCACCCTCCCAGACCAATGCTGCTATGTGGGAGGCAGGAGAGTCCCAAGAAGAAGACTGAGCCTGGGGTCCAGGCAGGTTCAGGCAATGGGACCCCTAAGAGGAAGGAGGGACTGGAAAGGCTTCAGAGGAGAAGACAGCAGTCAGCACCTCAACAGAGCACAGTGGTGCACGCCCACATCCAACACTCAGGAGGCAGAGGAGGCAGGAGGATTAGAAGTTCAAGACCAGGGGCTGGAGAGATGGCTCAGTGGTTAAAAGCACCGACTACTCTTGCAGAGGACCTGGGTTTGATTCCCAACACCCACATGGCGGCTAAGAACCGTCTTTAACTCCAGTTCCAGGGGGATCCGACGCTCTCTTCTGACCTCCATGGCATTGCATGACACGGGTGCACCAACCTACATGCAGACAGTACACTCATACACATAAAAAATAATAAATAAAAAAAGAAGTTCAAGACCAGTCTCAGCTACATAGCATTTTGGCAGCCAGCCTGGGTCACATGAGACCCATCAGAAGCTAACAAGAGACCATAGAGGTGCTCCAAACACACAAGGACAAAGATATGTTTTTTGTCTCTCTCTCTCTTTTTTATTTATTTATTTATTTATTTATTTATTTATTTATTTATTTATTTATTTATTGGTGTTTTTGAGACAAGGTCTCCCTGTAGTCCCAGCTGTCCTAGAACTAGCTCTGTAGACCAGGCTGACCTTGAAGTCACAGAGATCCACCTGCCTCTGTCTCCTGAGTGCTGAGATTAAAGGCGTGAGCCACCACACTCGGCCGATTTTTGTCTCTTATAACTTGAGGTATGACTCTTGGTGATCTGCTCTAGAATAGTGATCTAAGAATCTGCTGAATGGTGGTGATAGGTTATAACAGTGAAAGAAATAGGAACCTGTTCACAGAGACATAAATGCACAAAAGAAGTAAAACAAAAGCCTGAGAAAGGGCTGGGTGTGTTGATGCACCCCTTTATTCCCAGCACTCAGGAGGAAGAGGCAGGCAGACCCCTGTGATTTCCAGGCCAGCCTCGAATTAATTACTTAATTAATGGAAGAAAGAAAGAAAGAAAGAAAGAAAGAAAGAAAGAAAGAAAGAAAGAAAGAAAGAGAGAGAGAGAGAGAGAGAGAGAGAGAGAGAGAGAGATCCTCAAGGTGCAGCCTGGCTAATGCCAGCTTCCCAGAGTGCTCTCGGCATCCAGCACCAGGAAGGGGATGAATAGAAACCCACAGGACACTCAGAGTCCAGAATCGAAGACATGTAGCCTGAGTCCATCCACAAAGAAACATCAGACTGAGCCAAGGTCAGGGGCACCCGGCCAAATTAGCTCACACCTGTCTAGAAGTCAAAGCTGTGAAAGTGAAGGAGGAAATTGCAAACTGACCCAGATGAGAGGGGACCCCAGAAAGTCAGTAGCCAACAGCATCGGGGGACCCAGCCCTGACTCCTGTTGTAAAGGACATTATTGGGGAGCTGGAGAGATGGCCTAGCGGTTAAGAGCGCCAACCGCTCTTACAGAGGACCCAGGTTCGATCCCCAGCACCCACATGGCGGCTGAGAACCGTCTGAAACTCCAATTCCAGGAGAACTCCAGTTCCAGGGGAATCCGACACCCTCTTCTGACCTCCGCGGCATTGCACGTCACGGGTGCACAGACCTACATGCAGACAGTACACTCATACACATACAGAAATAAATAAAATTTAAAAAAAAAAAAAAAAAGTAAAGGACATTATTGGGATGAATCAAGAAACCCAGTCTGGGCCTGGGAAGATTGGTGGTAATGGATCAGGGAGGATTCCTTGATTCCTATGGTCTCACTGCAGGCACACCCTTGTTATTGTGAAATAAACAGTCAAGTATTAGGACTGATAAGATACCACCTCAGTAAGTTACTCCCAAAACTGGTTAGGAAGAAGTAAGTTTGTTTTTTTCCTACGGTGCTTGCAACTAACTTCTTTTGGAAGTCTGAAATTGCTTCAGAGCAAAACACTTTCTTTCCAGTCTGCATCTCCCTATAATAGCAATTGAGAGAATGGTTCAGGTTCGAATTAAAACGAAGGACTGAGGGCTGGGCATGTGGCTCCATTGGCAGAGTGTTTGCTTAGCATGCATGAAGCCACCAAGGGTTTGTTCTCCTGGCATGTATAAACCAGGCTTGTGACATATACCTGTAATCATAGCATTTGGGGAAGGAGGATCAGAAGTTCAGGGTCAACCTAGGCTACATACCAAGTTTAAGGGCAGCATGGGCTACATGGGCTCCTATCTCAACATAATTAGTTAAAGCTGGGTGTGATGATGCACACCTTTAGTCCCAGCACTCAGGAGGCAGAGACAGGTGGATCTCTTTGAGATCAAAGCCAGCCTGGTCTGCATAGTGAGTACCAGGTCAGCTGGGGCTACAGAAAGACCCTATCTCAACAAAACCTTATTTAATGAATTAAGATAAAATAAAAGGCCAAAAGAATTTGAGACCAGTGGTTCTCAGGCCATAGTTTTTCCAGGGGTCACATGAGAGTGCTAGAGGCTTTCTGAGCTATCATAGTTAAGAAGGGGGCTGTACACAGCACAGTCCCTTCTCCCCCAGCAAACAGCTATCCTCTGACAAGTGTCAATAGTGCTGAGGTGAGACACCCTGTTCACGGAAACTTATCAACAATAATAGCAAATTCCCTTCCCGCTGCTAGCTAAGCACGTGGCCTTGGCCGGCTGACTTCATCTTCCTGTGCCTCATGGTGGCTCATCTGTGAAATGGGGACAATGGTGGTGGGTGCCTCACAGACCACCTGGGAGTAATGTGAGATCACATCTGTGTTTTGCAAAGGCCCGTCACCAAGGACATATCAATTCGGGTGATGGGTGGCGGGCACCTGACTGCTCCTGCACAAACATGGGTTCTGCTCACGTGCAGGGAGGCCGGATGGGGCTAGGACATATACACCTGTCACACTGTTCTTCAGCCTTTGCCTGCAGTGGCACTTGCCTGAAAGCTTGGTAGAGCTGGGACACAGTCTGTCCCTAGACACAGCCTCCACTGGAGATGGACTCACAAAGAAAGCAATGGAACGAATGAGCATTCATTCCTTCACCAACCACTACCTCAGAGCAGACCCATCCTGCCCAGGCCATGTCTACCCCCCAGGCCATGTCCACCTCAAGGCCATGTCCACCACCAGGCCATGTCCACCCCCCCAGGCCATGTCTACCCCCCAGGTCATGTCCACCTCCAGGCCATGTCCACCCCCCAGGCCATGTCCACCTGGGCCCCGTGTGCTCAACCTGGCTCAAACTTCTCCTCTCAGCCCTAGAAACCCAGACATCAAGCAATCCACCAGAAGCCAGTGGTCCAAAAGCAGCCTAACATACAATGTTGACCCCAGTATCATGCAATTCTTTGTAAGTCTGGTCTCTTAAAGTGCTTTTTGTTGTTGTTGTTGTTGTTGTCATTGGGGGTTTTTTTGTGTGTCTTTTTTCTTGTTGTAACAAAACTGCTCTCACAAAGTTTTAAAGAGAAAAAAAGAATTTAACTGACGGCAATGGAAACTCTAATACTAGAAAAATGTCAAGAAAGCAAACACCAGTTTCAATGAGCCGCACCTAACAGCTCATGGAAACAGGCTTGAAACCATCAAAACACAAAAACCCCATTCGCATGGGGAGTTCGGGCACGCACTTGTGAAACTTCTCCAACTCAAAACCCACCTCAGTAGACGGTATTTTGGTTCCTGAGCCAACAGTCAGCTACTGACAGGTTCCCTGAGAACTCGGGGCTCTCAGGACAGGGCACCAACCTGGCCTCAGGGCTGCCTGGCCCAGGGTGTTGGACAGAGCTAGGGAGGAAGGAAGAGGGGCAGAGCTGGCCTGCCTCAGGAAGAACCATCAGGGCAGATCCCTGTAAGGAACAGTGCCTGAGTCATGATCTGCCTCTGCTCCTCCCAGTGGAATGAAAGCACGGTGTGGGGGGTTGGGGAGGGGGGAGTTGGAGGAACACTAAGGAGGTCACTGTGTAAAGCAAAGCAAGCTTCAAGCAAGTCCCCTGTCAGGGCCCAGCACGCAGTGGTGCTCAATCAGTGATTATGGCATGTGCTGAGAAAGACCGCCTTGATCCAGCTGCATAGGGAGAGCTGGCCACAGATGCCCAGCTGGATGGGTGGGAGGGTCAGGAGCTAGGAAGGAAGCCTGGAAGAGAGATCCGAGAGTGAATCCCAGGGAGGGCTTCAGCACCCAGGACTTAGAAGGCCCAAGCTCCAGACAAGAGGCCACCAACAGCCCATTTCCCAGGCGCTGCCCCATAGGCGTCACAAGCCCTGGATGAAACCATACACAGCTTCTAAAGTAGGTCCCTCTGACAGCATTTTACAGTGGAGGAAACTGAGTCACAGGGGCATCTAGCAACTTTCCCAATTCTTTTTTTTTTTAATTTTATTTATTTCTGTATGTGTATGAATGTACTGTCTGCATGCAAGTTGTGCACTTGTGTCGTGCAGTACCGCAGAGGTCAGAAGAGGGTCTCAGATTCCCCTGGAACTGGAGTTCTCCTGGAATTGGAGTTTCAGACGGTTCTCGGCCGCCATGTGGGTGCTGGGGATCGAACCCGGGTCCTCTGTAAGAGCGGCCGGCGCTCTTAACTGCTAGGCCATCTCTCCGGCCCAACTTTCCCAATTCTTAAGGAACAGACCTAAGGTACCAGGGCCATCTGTACCACTCCTTAACCTAGGCCCCCTGGCTCATCTCCCAGAAATTGAGGGGTGGCTGAGAAAGTGGGGGGAGGACAAGAGGAAAAGAGCATCCCTATTGTGTGGTAGCAAGAATGAAAGCGAGGCAGGTTGAAACGTCCGGTCCCTCCATGCCACCTCTCTATTGGCACCACATGGATCGGTCCCAAATGGCCCATGAGCTCACTGGCTTTAGGTTCCTGGTAGAGAAGGTAGAGGAGAGCAGGCAGGAGGGTGCAGAGTTGAACCTGAGTCGGGGCAAGGAGACAGTACAATGCCCCAAGCCCAGACCTGGGGCCCAGGCCTGCCACGCATTTGTCCAACTATTCCCCTGGGCTTCGGCAACCCTTGGCTCTGTTAGATACTCACCGGCCTGCTCCAGCTGGAGCTGAAAAGTCTGGGCAGGGTAGTATAAGTGGAGCTCTGCAAAGACGGCAGGAGTGGGGCTTAGTGGGTAGGCCATAGGATGACGAGGCAGGCACCCACGCCAGGCCAGCATAAAGCAGCCGTCCGCCCCAGGGCCCCCGGACAGATCCACTCACTCTGTTGGATCCGCTTCCTGCAGGCCTTCCAGTGACACAGGAGTAAGCCCGAACCAATCACCACCGGCAGCAGTACCATGGCGACCCAGAAGAACACGGGCCCTGAAACACAGTGCCAATCAGTGCTCCGCTCACAGCCGGGAGCTGGGGCCTTCCCTGTGACCACACGGTCAGTCCTAGCCACAGCCTGCTTTCTCCTTCTCTTGAGACATGGACTCTACTATGAACAGTTCCTAGAGCTTCTCCAAACCAAGACTGTACCTGATCCAGCCCTTCCTTACCTGTTTACCCTCCCTCACCTGGCTCCTGGAAGCTGATCAACTAACTTAGAGTGGGAGAAAACCTAAACACTTAGAGAGAAATCGAGGCACCAGGGAGCAATGAAGAAGGAATTAAGGTTCAAAGACACAGCCCGAGGACCATGGGGAACAATGTGGTGTGGCCAGTAGGGTGGGAAGGGGAGAGTCTGATCAGAAACAGCTCTCACCAAGCCCTGAGACCACCAGCTCCCCAGGGTGGGCAGAGGGTCAGCTCTGCAGAAACAAGCTCAGCATTGAGTCAGTATCACCACACAGATCCTATCTCCATTAAAACAAAGGAGAGGGCCAGGGCTCGTAAGACGGCTTGGGGGGAAAGTGCTTGTTGGTGACCTGAGTTCAATTTCCAAAACCTACACAAAGGTAGAAGGAGAGACCGCCACAAGAATTGTCCTCTAACATCCACATATGGACCATGGCATGCACATGCATGCACTCACAATCATACAAACACACACAGTCACAATTAATGAATTGATTTTAAAAAAGAAAAAACCAAAGGAAGGAAACGGACTTGTCCAAAGTCACCCTGAGACTCAGGCCAGACCAAGCAGACTCCTGAACCCACATTCTTTATACACACAAACACACAGACCCACACACACAACACAGGAGTGGAGATCAAATTCATGCATATTAGGCACAAGTACTCTACTGCTGAGCCTAGCCCAGCTCAAGCCCATATTTTTTTTGGTCTTTTGAGACAGGGTCTCCCTGTAGCCCTAGCTGTCCTGGAACTCACTTTGTAGACCAGGCTGGCCTTGAATTCACAAAGATCCGCCTGCCTCTGCCTCCCAAGTGCTGGAATTAAAGGCATGTGCCATCATGCCTGGTGTGACTTAATTTCTTTCTTTTTCTTTTCTTTTCTTTTCTTTTTTTTTTGTTTTGTTTTGTAGACAGGGTCTACAAAAAGACAGGGTCTCCCTTTAGTCCTAGCTGTCCTGGAGCTCTCTCTGTAGACTAGGCTGGCCTTGAACTCACAGAGATCTGCCTGCTTCTGCCTGCCAAGTGCTAGGATTAAAGGCATGCACCACCATGCCTGACTTAATTTCTTTTACCCTCAGTTTTCTTAGCTGTAAAACAGAAAGAGAACAAGCATCCCAGCATTACTGGGACTTAGCATATCAAATTACCAGTGCTCTTAATTATTTAATTGCTATTTGGAAATAGATATCAGGTGTTACTGATCAATTTGTTTGTTTGGTTTGTTTGTTTGGAGACAGGGTCTCTAGTCCAGGCTAACCTCAAATTTGCTGTGTAGCTGAGGATGACCTTGAACTCCTGATCTTCCTGCCTCCATATCTTAGGTGCTGGGATTAAAAGGCATGCACTGCCGCACCTGGGATGCTAGGCAAGCACCATACAAGTGAGCCCCAGCCCTCAAGGACTTTTCTTTTTTTTTTGGTCTTTTCGAGACAGGGTCTTCCTGTAGCCCCAGCTGGCCTGGAACTCGCTCTATAGATCAGAGTGGCCTTGAACTCACAAAGATCCGCCTGCCTCTGCCTCCCGAGTGCTAGGATCAAAGGCGTGTGCCACCACGCTGGGCTACGGACTTTTTTTTTTTTTTTTTTAATTTTATTTCTGTATGTGTATCAATGTACTGTCTGCATGCAGGTCTGTGCACCCGTGTCGTGCAATGCCGCGGAGGTCAGAAGAGGGTCTCGGATTCCCCTGGAGCTGGAGTTCTCCTGGAATTGGAGTCTCAGACGGTTCTCGGCCGCCATGTGGGTGCTGGGGATCGAACCCGGGTCCTCGTAAGAGCAGTCGGCGCTCTTAACCGCTAGGCCATCTCTCCAGCCCCGCCCCCGGACTTTTCTAATAAGTTTCCAGGCCATGCGGAGGCTGAGGGTCACAAAGACATGTTGAGAATTGCTGACCTGAGGACTATCACCACCTAGCGTCCGTAACTGGAACTGTCACTTCCAAAACCACTGGCTGATGCTACTTCACAACCTCGAAGGTTTCCATTGAGCCCAGTAATTTGGTATGCTACGTCCCAGTAATGCTGAGGACTCTGGGATGCTTGTTCTTTTTGTGTTTTATAGCTAAGAAAACTGAGGGTAAAAGAAATTAAGTCGGGCATGGTGGTGCATGCCTTTAATCCTAGCACTTGGCAGGCAGAGGCAGGTGGATCTCTGTGAGTTCAAGTCCAGCCTAGTCTACAGAGAGAGCTCCAGGACAACTGGGACTAAAAGGAGACCCTGCTTCAAAAATACCAAAAAAAAAAAAGAAAGAAAGAAAGAAAGAAAGAAATTAAGTCACACTAGGCATGATGGCGCACGCCTTTAATTCCAGCACTCGGGAGGCAGAGGCAGGCAGATCTTTGTGAATTCAAGGCCAGCCTGATCTACATAATGAGTTCCAGGACAGCTAGGGCTACAGGAGACCCTGTCTCAAAAGACCAAAAAAAAAAAAAAATTAAGTCACTAGTCAAAGTTATGAGGTCATTATTCAATAACATATTTCCTTCTTTCTTCTGGAGAGAGTCTCATGTAGCCTAGACTGGCCTCAAAATGGTTACATAGCAGCAGATGACCTTGAACTTCTTTTAAAAAAGAAAAATTGTCTTTACTATTAGTGTATGTGTATGATGCATGTGTGTGGATGCATGTGCCACAGCACACATGGAAAGTTCAGAGGACAGATTTGAGGTTTTCTCTTTCCATCTTTATGTAAGTTCAGGGAACAAGCCCGAGTCACAGGACTTACAGAGGCACCTGCCAGTCCAGCCTTGAATGTCCTGCCCCATCTCTCAACCCTGGGGTTGCAGGCATATATCACCATACCCAGTCTCCATGGTGCTAGAGCTCAAACCCAGGGGAGCATCTCTGACAGCAGGACCCCCAAAATAGTGAGGCACCTGCCTAGGTGACTCCCAACCTCCTCTGGGCAGGATGGAGCTAACCCCAATGAGCCCAGATGATACCCAAAGTAGTCTGGGCTGGAGGTGCAGGAGGGACCTGGGTTGGATCTTCTATGGGTATTGAACTCAGGTCATCATGTGGAACACATCCGTCATCCCGGCACGTAGGGTGGAGGCAGGAAGATCAGAAATTCAAGGCTGGAGAGATGGTTCAGCTTGTGCATACTAGGTACAGACTTTACTGACTGAACTACATCCCCAGCTCAATAGCTAACAATTACAGGCCACCAGGATCAAATCAGTAAAAAAAAAAAAATTGTTCTCAATAATTAAATTGTCCTTAGCAAGTGACAGAGATGCCACCTTAACTGCAGAAGCCGGGATCAATGTTGACTTCGCCACCCCACACCTAAGGCCACACCCCCCTTGGAAGAAGCCCCTGCTGTGGGCAATGGGTTATCAATACCTGGATCCAGAAAAGGTGTCCCCGTGGAGACGGGAGAGAGGGTAGCGGTGGGCTGCTTCCTGATGGTCCAAGTGTCTGCCGGGAAGCTCTGGGCAGAAGTGGTACTGCAACAAAGGAAGTCCAAGCCAGGGTGACAATCACAATCGCCATGCAAAAAGGAGGTGAGCTTAGGGACAATTCCTTCTCCAGAGAGGTAAAGCCTGGGGACCCAGGTAGGCGCAGTCTCTGCCAAGCACTTCTAGGACAGGGATCAGGTTTCTAGAGGTAGCTTTTACAACCCTGTCAGCACAGAGCCAGGCACACCATCCCCCAAAAGACCTATGGGCCTGATGTAGAGGATCCAACCCAGGTCCCTCCTGCGCCCTTAGTCAACCCTGCCCGGGGCATTGCCTGAGCACAGCAGGGACAAGTTCATCCTGCTCAAGGAAGGGTTGAGAATCACCTGCCAGGCACCTCGCTGTTTTCTGGGGTCCTGTAGTCTGGGAGAGTCCCCAGAGGAGGCAGCTCCAAGGTGGGATCTGTCTCTACCATACCTGCAAGGGTGACAACATCTTAGAATAAGTGTCAAGGAGACAAGACAATCAGCACTCACGGGAGGCCACAGGTGTGTGTGTTGGGGGTTAGAACATAGGGCTCCTGGCCATACCAGACTGAGATTATATTCTGAAGATCAAAGTGGAGAAGCTGGGATCACAGGAAAGGGGGCCCTAACAGCTTCTATTTTTATTTAAAAGGTGGGCCAGCAAGACGGCTCTGCCAATCCTGGGAACCCATGTTGGATCCACAGAACAACAACATACAAGGAGAGAGCCAACTCCCACACACAGGTCATGGCACGCAATTGTGTACATGAACACACATATAAAATAAACACAAAGAAAAGGGTCAGAAGAGGGTGTATGGAGGGAGCCAGGATAAAATGGGTCTGCTGGCACAAGGATTAGAATGCCGGCGTCCATGTTAAGAAACCCACACTGGGGGGCTGGAGAGATGGCCTAGCGGTTAGGAGCGCCGACTGCTCTTGCAGAGGACCCCGGTTTGATCCCCAGCACCCACATGGCGGCTGAGAACCATCTGTAACTCCAACTCCAGGAGAACTCCAGTTCCAGGGGAATCTGACGCCCTCTTCTGACCTCCACGGCATTGCACGACAGGGGTGCACAAACCTACATGCAGACAGTACATTCATACACATAAAAAAAAATTTTAAATAAAAAAATTAAAAAATTAAAAAAAAAAAAAGAAAGCCACATTGGGGCTGGAGAGATGGCTCAGAGGTTAAGAGCACCGACTGCTCTTGCAGAGGACCCGGGTTCGATTCCCAGCACCCACGTGGCGGCTAAGAACCGTCTTTAACTCCAGTTCCAGGGGAATCCGACGCCCTCTTCTGACCTCCACGGCATTGCACAACACGAGTGCACCAACATACACACAGACAGTACACTCATACACATAAAAAATAATAAAAAAAAATTTAAAGAAAGACACATCAATGTGGCCACCAGTCCCTACGCTAAGGCTGTCATGCCACTGAGGCACTGTGTATCTCCCATGGGGGTGGAGTGCTACCAGGTGTCCCCTAGAAGCACATGCAACCTCGAAAAGCCACTGCCTCCTACAGCGGCCCTCTAGTGCCCTGTACAGGAAATGATGGGCATCATGCTCCCTATAAACAAGCCCTTCTCTTGTGTGGGTACCGAAGAACTCAGACCAAGAGAGGGCACAGTCTCTAAAAGTCATTTCTTGTCCTCTGATGCCCCACCGCTTATGTCATGAATCCAGCAATATATGTGGGTTTTCTGCAGATGCTAATTTAGTGGAATTCTGAAGTTCTGTTTGATCCCTGAGTTTCTTGTGACTCCACCTATAGTAACCTGCTGTCTGTAAATCTTGATACTCTCCTTCACAGTGCCAAGTCCTTGGGCCAGTGAGCTAGCTCAGCAAGTAACCACGCTTGCTGGGCAAGCCTGATGAGACGACCTGAGTTCTATCCCTGAAACTCACATGAAGATGGAAAGAGAAAACTGACTACACAGACTTGTCCTCTGACCTACACACGCACCATGTAATATATACATCCACGCACACATACACACTTTAAAAAAGTCTGGATATCTTTGCTCCTCATTCATATTAACAAAGGAGTCCACTGATGACCTGGGGAGACGCTGCAGCAGGCAGAGGCTCTTGCCACCAAGCCTGAAGACCTGAGTTTGATCCTTGGAACCCACGTAGTGGAAAGAGAGAACTGACTCTACTAAGTTATCCTCTAATCTTCAGACATGGCATGCACAAGTGTGGTCACGTGCACACACACACACACACACACACACACACACACACTACACATTTAAACATTTTGAAAGAAGTTTGCTGAAGCCAGGCGTGGTGGCACACACCTTTAATCCTAGCACTCGGGAGGCAGAGGCAGGCGGATCTTTGTGAGTTCAAGGTCAGCCTGGTCTACAGAGTGAGTTCCAGGACAACTGGGGCTACAGGGAGACCCTGTCTCTAAAAGATAAAAAAAAAAAAGAGTGTTTCCATATCATATTTCTTGATTCCAATCTTTCTATTCGCTGGGTATGCTGGCGCAGGCCTTTAATCCTAGCACTTGGGAGGCAGAGGCAGGCGGATCTGTGAGTTCAAGGCCAGCCTGCTCTACAGAGTGAGTTCCAGGACAGCCAGAGCTACAGAGAGACCCTGTCTCAAAAAGACCAAAAAAAAAAAGAAAAAAAAAAGAAGTTTGCCGAATACTCCAGACATTGGGGTGGGGCATTATCTGCAATGGTTTTAGTATGTCTCCTTCAAGGTCAGTCTCTTCCCTGAGGAGGGAAGGGGATTTCCTAGGCCCATAGGTGAGAAGTATGCGCGTCCAGGTTTAATTTTGGGAGTGGGGCTGGGCAGGGATAGCTCATTATCAGGGCGTGTTCCCAAATACACAAAGGAAAAGGGCTTTACAAACAGTGGCAACTCCATGCTGGCTTCCCTTTAGTGTCACAGTCTGGTTGGTTCCTGGAGTTTTGTTTTATTTTGTTTTGTTTTGTTTTGTTTTTGAGATGGTCTCTTATTCGGACTGGCTCAAACTCACTGTGTAGCCCAAGATGGCCTTGAACTTCTAATCCTCCTACCTCTACCTCCTGAGTGCGGGGACTACAAGTGTGCATCTCTACACCTGGTTCATCCGGTGCTCAGGATGGAACCCAGGGCTTCATGCATGCCAGGCAAGCACTGTCACAACTGAGCCACACACACCCCAGCTGAGTTTGATGTCTGTATAGAGGACAGATACTCTCTGCAGCCTGGCCGATGTCTGCACCAGACGCTGTCCGAGCTTCGTCTGCTGCCTATACCTGCGCTCAGTTCTCCTACACCTGGTACATCCGGTGCTCAGGATGGAACCCAGGGCTTCATGCATGCCAGGCAAGCACTGTCACAACTGAGCCACACACACCCCAGCTGAGTTTGTTGTCTGTATAGAGGACAGATACTCTCTGCAGCCTGGCCGATGTCTGCACCAGACACTGTCGGAGCTTTGTCTGCTGCCTATACCTGTTCTCAGTTCTCAGCTCCCTCCTGCCTTTGTTTCCCCTGCTCTGAGCCTATCCCCTCTCTGGGGCTGACACAGGCACTTACACAGCAGGGGATCCCTGCTGTTCCCACAGCCCTCACAGAGGGATCTGGGTGAGCTTTCCTCCACTCGCTGCCCTCTGTCACCACCCCTCCATCTGTTTTCAACCTCTCAGAAACTTGCTGCAATCTCTTCTGATGAGCCTTGGGAAACCCCCCTGCCCCCCCCCCCCACCTCAGCCATGGATTATGCTTTCCTGCACCCTGTGAAGTTGCTGTCTTGGGATGGAAGCCAGTCAGAAACCTCACATTCATCTACCTCCACAAGTTCACACACAAGTCAACATGAAACTGGCCCAGTCATTTCAGGAAGAATTTGTTTTACAGATCACCAGAGCCTGCCAGCAAACAGCAGGTGAGATTGTAGTCTACCTTGGGATCCAATGAGCAAAGCCCAAACTCTGTGAATGAGCAGAGCACAAACCTCACATGCTGACTCACTTCAGTTGTCAACCGACACACCTGGGAGGAGGGGACCTCAGCTGAGGAGTTTCCGCCACTGGATTGGCCTATGGCCGTGTCCGTGGGACATTTCCACCACTGGATTGGCCTGTGGCCGTGTCTGTGGAGCACTTTCTTGACTGTGTGATGTGGAAGGGCCCAGCTGTTGTGGGCGGTGCTACCTCTGGGCAGGTGGTCCTGTGCTATATAAGAAACCAGGCTGAACCTGGGCCAGAGGAGCAAATCAGTAAGCAAAGCAGTGTTCTTCCATGGCCGTGCTCCAAGTTCCTGCTCTGAGCTCCTGCCTCAGCTTCCCTTGACTGTGAGCTGGAAGCCAAATAAACTCTGTCCTCCCCAAGTAGGTTTTGGTCAGCTTTTTTATCACAGCAATAGAAAGCTACCTAAATCTGACCTCAAAGATGGGTGCCAAGGTGGGAGCAGGGGGGAGACGCAGCCAGGGCCCAGCTGGGGGAGGGGCAGAAACAGCTCACCCTGGGGTCTGGCAATCGACTCTGGTGAGAAGGTAGGGTGGGCAATGCAGTGGGCACAGGAGTTAATGGCCGTGTAGCACAAGACGTGCCAAGCTGGCACTCACAGACGGGAGGAGTTCCAGAAGCAGGGAGCCTTCTCCACAAGGTCGTATGAGGGACACAGATAACAGTCATGGGGAGAATGAGGCTGACCAAGGCAGGAAATCCAGAGAGCCCTGGAAGGACAGAGAGGCCTCTGCCTCTAATAAACACCTCGATGAAGGCTACCTAATGTGGGAGGAAAAGGTTTAATGCAGCTCTCAGCTCCAGGTTACAGCTCATCATCGAGGGCAGTCACAGCAGCAGGACCTTGGGACAGTTGTCACGTCACATCCGCAGTCAAGAGCAGAGAGGAGCAAATGTGCCCATGCCACCTCCCTGCTGGTGTGGCTGGCTTTTGCTCTCTTGTATAGTTCAGGGCTCTGTGCTTAAGGTGTGGTGCCACCCACAATGGGCAGGTCTTCCTATAGCAATTAGCAGTCAAGACAATCCCTCACAGGCATGCCCATAGGCCAGCCTGATTAAAAATGAAACAAAACAAAAACAAAAACAAACAAACAAACAAAAAACTCAATAGATTTGCCATTGTGGCAGTTAAAACTAACCATCACATCCAACAAGAGGGCTTACTAGACATGGCAACTCAGGATTGTGATTTCAAAGCCACCCTGGGAAAGATGGGGAGGGAGTGGAGGGCAGAGAAACAGTGAGAAAGAGGAGAAGAGAACCAGAGAAGGAAAAAGAAGGGAGGGAAGGGAAAAGGAGGGGAGGGAAGGAAAGAGAGATAGAATCCAGGTGTGATATTCACATCTGTAATACTAATATTCAGGAAGCTGTGGCCAGCCTGGGCTACACAGTAAGAACCTGACTCTAAAAAACCAGGGACAGAGGGAGGGAGGAAGGGATAGACAGAGGGATGGTAACACATGCTTATAATCCAGCACTTGGTCGGGGGGCAGGAGGATCAGGAGTTCAAGGTCAACCTCAGTTATACATTGAGTTCAATGCCAGCATGGTCTGCATGAGACCTTGTATCAAAGAGGAGGAGGGACAGGAAGAGGGGAAAGATAGGGAGGGGGAGAGGGAAGAAGGAAGAAAGGAGAAGGAGGAGGAGAAGGAGAAAAGATAAGACAGAAAAGAGAAAAGAAAGGCTGAGTTTATAAGCTACCAAGTGGTAGAGCCAAGATTTGAATCACGCAGATCCCTGGCTCTTGGCCTCACTGCCCTGCTGCCCTAGGCCCAGCACCTGCAGCCTCCTCCGTCTGCCCTGATGACTGTGGGGTTGTATCTCCCTCAGAGAAATGACTGCAGTGAAGGTTTGGACCCATGAGCTCTCTGACTCTGCACTCGCTCAGCAAGAACTGTGACTGCTTCCCTTCCCTTCCTCTCACTCCCTTTTTGTTGTGACTACAACAGAAACGTGGCATGGATTCCCCCCATGGCTTGAGAGGCCACACAAGGAGACACCGCTTCTGCTGCCTCCAGGCTGTGAGCTCCAGGCCCACAGACCTATGTGAGGAGAGGCCTGGGGAAGATTCCAATCTCAGCTTTCAGGTTCTCCCGCTGTGACCCCAGAGATGGTGGAGCAGAGGCCAGCAGCCCCCACCGTGTCCTGCCTCAATTCTGACCCACAGGATGCACCAGTACAATGAACGTTTCATGCTCACTACTTTGTACATTCTTTAGGAAAAGCTGCTCTTCATCCTTAGTAACTGGAACAGAGGCCCGGCATGGGACAGCCCTCCCTCTGCGTGGCCTCCCTTGACTCCAGGCCATTGTGCTGATCGAAGGAGCCCCGGAACAAGCAAACACAATCACACATCTTCGGTGGCCCCTGGCCTACTCAGTTTCCCTTGGTCTTGGTGGACCTTGTGAACATGACAGGGCAGCTGCCATGGTTGGTCTCAGAAAGAGCCCACGGCCTCGCCCTGCTGGAAGTAAAGCATCTGTAGCTTATCAGCAGTGGGATCTTGGGGTGGTGAGGCAGACTCTCAAGGGTCTAGAGCCTGGCAGCAGATACCATTAGGTTTAAACCAGGCTTGTAGCTTTAGGAATTTCCTTGGCTTCTTGAATCAGTTTCCTTGCCTGTAAAATGGGGGCCATAACTATCCCTTCATTGTAAAGCAGGTAAAAACAAAACAAACAACAACAACAAAAACAAGCAAACAAACAAAAAAAACCCAAACTAATGAGGCCAGGTATGGAACAGAGAGGTCATTTATAAATGCTTCCTGGAGATCTCCTGAGGCCAGCGGAAGGAAGAGCAGAAAGCAGGTAGGGACTGGGTGCCTCAGCAAGGCTGATTATTGATCCTTTAATCCAGCTGTCTTTGGCTTGATTGGCTTTTGTGGCTGTGGGGGCGGAGTTATCCTCCCAGCGGTATTAAAGGTGGGGGTTGTGTGACTCTTGAGATCTGAGATCTCCTGAGGCCAGCAGAAGGTGTCCTGTCCCCCCCCCCCAACTGGGATTACGAAGGCATCTGAAGGAGGCAAGCAAAGCAAGCCTTCAACACAGTGAAGAGGCATTTAGGACTCACATTGGAATACAGGCAAGGAGAAGCCCATATGCCAGGATCACGAAGAAGAGACAACACTGGAAAGGTGCAGGATAATCCCACGCCAAGCTTTACCAACCCTATGGATGACTCCTGCAGTGGGATCCCCCCGGGGATGCCCCAGGACACAGACATCAGAAACACAATTGGGAACATACTTAAAGAACTACAAGATCATAAAGAACAAATTAAAGAACTAAGAAAAGAGAATGAGGACCGAGAGAGAGAGAATGACAAGCTCCGGAAGGAAGTAGAAACACTGAAAAGATCCCATGCTGAAAAAGAAAAAGAAACCAACCAGCAAACAAAAGAGCTACAAAAAGAGATCGAGAAGCTCCAAAAAGAAATAGAAACACTAAAGAAATCAGAAGAGGAAATGAAAAAGGAAATCAAACACTCATCCATTCAAGAGGAAAGGAATGAAAAAAGCCTCAGAAGCAGAATGGAGGAAGCAGAACAAAGAATATCAGACCTGGAGGACAACACAGAACAACTAAAAACCTCAAGGAAAGATTATGAAAAATTTAAAAATACACAAAAATGGAACAACCAGGAGCTGTGGGACACTATGAAAAGATCAAACCTCCGCATCATAGGAATAGAGGAAGGAGAAGAATCCCAAGAGAAAGGTATTGATCAGATCTTCAACAGAATAATAGATGAAAACTTCCCCAAACTAAAAAAGGACAAACCAATACCAATACAAGAAGCACATAGAACTCCAAACAGACAAGATCAGAAAAGAAATTCTCCACGCCACATCATAGTTAAAATGCTGGACACCCAAAACAAAGAGAAAATTCTTAAAGCGACAAGAGAAAAACAACAAGTGACCTATAAGGGGAAACCTATCAGAATAACAACGGACTTCTCACAGCAAACGATGAAGGCAAGAAGAACCTGGAGCAAAGCATTCCCAGTGTTGAGGGACAATGGATGCCAGCCCAGGTTACTATACCCAGCAAAAATGTCAATCATAGTGGAAGGAGAGAGGAAAATCTTCCATGACATAAACAACTTGAAAGAATACATGTCCGGAAAACCAACCCTTCAGAGAATACTTGAAGCAATCCAAAGAACAGAAGAAAGGAGCAACCAACCCCAGGCAACTAGAAGGAGAAATCAATAAAAGCATAACTGCAGAAGTAGAAACCTAAATCAAAACCGCAGATGGATAATAAGGCAAAAGGAAGCAACACAAACCTATCAGTCATAACCTTAAATATTAATGGACTAAATTCCCCAATCAAAAGACATAGACTGGGAGACTGGATTAGGAAACAGAATCCATCGATATGCTGTCTGCAAGAAACACATCTTACCTTCAAGGACAGGCACCACCTTAAAGTGAAGGGATGGAAAAAAATATTCCAAGCAAATGGTACCAAAAAGAAAGCAGGTGTTGCTATTTTAATATCGGATAAAATAGACTTCAAAGTAAAAGAAATCAGAAGAGACAAAGAAGGCCATTACATTTTCATCAAAGGAACAATCCACCAAGAAGATTTCACAATTATGAATATATATGCCCCAAATTCTGGTGCACCAAACTTTATAAAGACAATTCTCCAGGACCACAAGTCACAGACTAACCCCAGCACACTCATAGTGGGAGATTTCAATACCCCACTGAGTCCTTTGGATAGGTCAACAGGACAAAAAATAAACAGAGAGACATCTGAACTGAACGATATGATACACCAAATGGACCTCATAGACCTCTACCGAACATTCCATCCTAATACCAGAGAATACACTTTCTACTCAGCACCCCACGGAACATTCTCCAAAATCGACCACATCCTGGGACACAGAAGAAACCTCTACAAATACAAAAAGATTGAAATAATTTCATGCATCCTGTCAGACCACAGTGCAATGAAGCTCAACATCAACACCAGGACAAGCCCTCCTGCCTACAAGAACACATGGAGACTAAACAACACACTCTTGAATAATGAATGGGTCAAGGAAGAGATAAAGAAAGAAATAAAAACATTCCTGGAACTGAATGACAATGACAATACAACACAACAAAACTTATGGGATACCTTAAAAGCAGTCCTAAGAGGGAAATTTATAGCCCTGGGTGCCTACATTAGAAAAACAGAAAGAGCACAAGTGAATGATCTAACACTACAGCTAAAAGCACTTGAGAGGCAACAACAGATGAACCCTAAACGCAACAGACAGGAAGAAATAACAAAAATCAGAGCAGAAATCAATGAAATAGAAACAAAGAAAACAATACAAAAAATCAATGAAGCCAAAAGTTGGTTCTTTGAAAGAATAAACAAGATAGACAGACCTCTAGCCCAGTTAACAAAAAGAAAGAAGGAACAACTCCAAATCAATACAATCTGTGATGAAAAGGGAAATATCACAACGGACAAGGAAAAGATCAAGAAAATTATATGGGAATATTACAAGAACCTATATTCTACCAAGTTTGAAAATCTAGAAGAAATGGATGAATATCTGAAATCTTGGGAATCACCAAAGCTTGGCCAAGAGGAGACCAGCAGCTTAAACAGACCCATAACATATGAAGAAATAGAGGATGTAGTAAGAAGCCTCCCAACTAAAAAAAGCCCAGGCCCAGACGGTTTCACAGCAGAATTCTATAAAACATTTCAAAAAGACCTACAACCATTATTTCTGAAACTGTTTAGAAGTATACAATCAGAGGGAATTCTCCCAAATTCCTTCTATGAAGCCAACATCACTCTATTACCAAAACCAGGCAAAGATACAACTAAAAAGGAGAATTATAGACCCATCTCCCTCATGAACACAGATGCCAAAATTCTAAACAGAATACTGGCAAATCGCATACAGACCCACATCAAGAAGATCATCCATCATGACCAAGTTGGATTCATACCAGAGATGCAGGGATGGTTCAACATACGAAAATCAATAAACATCATCAAACACATAAACGGAATCAAAGACAAAAACCACACCATCATCTCAATTGATGCTGAAAAAGCCTTTGACAAAATCCAGCATCCCTTCATGCTTAAAGTCCTAGAAGGAATTGGATTGGAGGGATCATTCCTCAATGTAATCAAAGCCATATACAGGAAACCCACAGCCAATATCATCCTAAATGGGGAAATGACGGAAACATTCCCTTTAAAGGTAGGAACTCGGCAAGGCTGCCCCCTATCACCACTCCTCTTCAATATAGTGCTTGAAACACTTGCTAGAGCAATAAGGCAAGAAAAGGATATTAAAGGAGTACTAATTGGAAAAGAGGAAGTCAAACTATCCCTATTTGCTGATGATATGATTGTTTACTTAAGAGATGCAAAAAACTCCACCAGAAAACTCCTAGAAACGATTAACAGCTTCAGCAAAGTGGCAGGATACAAAATTAACCTTAGAAAATCAATGGCCTTTCTTTACACCAAGAACAAGCAACTGGAGAAAGAATTCAAAGAGACCTTCCCACTCACAATAGCCTCAAAAACAATAAGATACCTAGGAACAAACCTAACCAAAGACACCAAAGACCTCTACAACAAAAATTTTAAACCCTTAAAGAAAGAAATTGAAGAAGACCTCAGAAGATGGAAAAACCTCCCATGCTCATGGATTGGGAAAATTAACATTGTAAAAATGTCCATTTTACCAAAACTCTTGTATAGATTTAATGCAATCCCAATCAAAATCCCCAAGAGTTTCTTCACAGGCTTGGAAACAAAAGTTCTTAAATTCATTTGGAGAAACAAAAGACCCCGAATAGCCAAATCAATCCTGAGTGAAAAGAGCTACACAGGAGGGATCTCTATACCAGATTTTAAACTATACTACAGGGCTATAGTCATAAAAACAGCCTGGTACTGGCACAAAAACAGACCTGTTGACCAATGGAACAAAACCGAAGATCCAAATCTGAGCACATACAATTTCAGCCATCTCATATTTGACAAGGGGGCCAAGAAACCACAATGGAGAAAAGACAGCATCTTCAGCAAGTGGTGTTGGCAAAACTGGATCACCACTTGTAGAAGAATGAAATTAAACCCCTACCTCTCGCCCTGTACAAAAGTCAACTCCAGATGGATTAAAGACCTCAACGTGAAACCCCAAACTCTGAAGGTGATAGAAGAAAAAGTTGGCAGCAGACTACAAGACATAGGCGTAGGAAAAGACTTCCTAAATCAGACAGCAGCTGCACAAGAATTAAGGTCGACAATTGACAAATGGGACCTCATCAAACTCAAAAGCTTCTGTACATCAAAAGAAACAATCAAGGAAGTGAAGAGAAATCCCACAGAGTGGGAGGAAACCTTCACTGCAGATACATCTGACAAAGCATTGATTTCCAGAATATATAAACTACTCAAAAAACAAAGAAAAAAGAAAACAAATGACCCGCTCAATAGATGGAGCAAAGAACTGAACAGAGACTTCACAAGCGAGGAATTAGAGATGTCTGAGAAACACCTCAAGAACTGCTCAACATCACTAATCATTAAGGAAATGCAAATCAAAACCACTTTAAGATATCATCTTACTCCAGTAAGACTGGCTAGGATCAAGAAAACAAATGATACCAAGTGCTGGAGAGGTTGTGGGGAAAGGGGAACACTCATCCACTGCTGGTGGGAATGTAAACTCGTACAGCCACTATGGAAAGCAGTGTGGAGAACCCTTGGAAGACTTGGAATGAACTTGCCACCCGACCCAGCCATACCACTCCTAGGCATGTACCCTCAAGACTCACCCCACCGCAGAGATACATGCACGGCCATGTTTATTTCAGCTCTCTTCACAATAGCAAGGAGCTGGAACCAACCCAAATGCCCCTCAACTGATGAGTGGATAGAGAAAATGTGGTACATCTACACAATGGAGTTCTATGCAGCAGTAAAGAAAGATGACATCATGAGCTTTGCAGGAAAATGGCTGGAGCTAGAAGACATCATGCTGAGTGAAGTAACACAGTCCCAGAAAAACAAAAGACGAATGGTATCCTTCATCTGTGTATGCTAGTGCCAATTACCTAGTTGTAAGTATTCTTGTGCACAGCCCCTTGAGCTTTTGTCCAAGCAGTTGGGAGTGATGCATAGTGGAAGCAGCAATAACTACAGCAACCACAACACAAAGGACTGCATCAAAGAACTGACTGAAACAGTGAACTTCTGCTCAAAACAGTCAACTTCCACATGGAGAATATCGAGAAAGACTGAAAAAGAGATGAAAAACATGTTTGGCAGAATACGTGAGCTCTGGTGGGGTGGGGGAATGGGGGGGGGGAACACGGGTCTAGATTTGTTAAAAAAAATAAAAATAAATTTATGTGAAAAAAAAAATAAATGCTTCCCGTTAGGAAGGAATGAAATAATAAATGTTCTCAGAAAAGGGGTCCCTGCCGTCCCAAGCCTGCAGAAATACAGGGGAGGTGCCGAAGTTGAGGGTTCAAAATCCCAGAGAAAAGGCAGGAAAGATGGCTTGGCTGTTAAGAGCACTGGCTGCTCTCACAGAGGGCTTGGGTTCGGCTCTCAGCAACCACAGGGCAGATAAAAGCCACCCAGAAGTCTAGTTGCAGGGGATCCGAGGCCTTCTTCTGACCTCTGAGAACTGTCCACACATTGTACCTTTACATCCATGCAGGCAAAACACTCATACACATCAAAAAAAGAAAAAAAGAATACCAGAGAAATAAACTGAGGCTCTGGAGGGCCAAGCAGCCAGCACCACAGACAGTTTTCCCCACCCCAGATTCCTGCCCCACTCCAACGTGCCGCAACCCGAGGCGGGGACAAGGCCCTCACCTCGGGAACAGCTTGCACAGGCCGTGCAGAGGCCAGCCTCATCCAGGTAGTGGGCTCACATGGTGTACTGCAATTGGCGGACCCCTGCAGACATAGCAGTGGAGGAGACAGTCCTGAAGGGAAACAGACAGTGGTGGGGCAGGGCCTCCTTGGCAAAGGATTCTTCTCCTACATCCTCACAGCCCCCAGGGACAAGTCAGCTCCCATGGCGGACAGTCCTCAACTCCTCCTGAGGCGCAGAGACGGAAGAAATGTGTCTAAGGCCACACAGCAAAGAGTGCCAACTGCCTCCCAACTGGAACCTGCCTCCTGTCCCTCCCTCCGATCCACCGCACTACCCTCCCAGTGTCACGGCCTTGTCACTTTCCTCATCAAAACTTTGGTGGCAGGGCTGCGGAGACAGCTCAGTAAATAAAAGTACTTTCCATTGCTGGGCCTGGTCGTGCACACCTTTAATCCCAGCACTCAGGAGGCAGAGGCAGGCAGATCTCTGTGAGTTCAAGGCCAGCCTGGTCTACACAGTGAGTTCCAGGCCAACTGAGGCAACAGGGACCTCTAGCAATGTGTGAGGTAGAGAGAGAGGGAAGAGGAGGGAGCGACAAGGGTCACAAAGGAAGGCACAGAGCTGCTGTCATTCCTATGAGGATGACCAGGGTGACCCACCGAGCACAAAACTCAGAAAAGTGTGCAGGGCCCTGGCATTAGCAGTAGGAGAGTTCGACGGGCAGCTGGCGGACTCTGTTACAGCAAAGGGGCTTTTTCTTTTTCAAGACAGAGTCTCATGTATCCCAGACTGACTGGCTTCCAGCTTACTGTGCAGCAAAAGGTGACCTTGAGCCTTCTGATTCTCCCACTTCCGTGTCCTGAGTGCTGGGACAACAAGTGAGTGCCACCTTGCTGGGTTGATGTGGTGCTGGGATCTTTTTTTTTAATTTTTTTAAATTTATTTTTGTATGTGTATGAATGTACTGTCTGCATGTAGGTCTGTGCACCCGTGTCGTGCAATGCCGCGGAGGTCAGAAGAGGGCGTCGGATTCCCCTGGAACTGGAGTTACAGACGGTTCTTAGCCACCATGTGGGTGCTGGGGATTGAACCTGGGTCCTCTGCAAGAGCAGTCAGTGCTCTTAACCGCTAGGCCATCTCTCCAGCCCCTGTGCTGGGATCTTTAATGTCCCACAAGAGCCCATGTGTTAAAGGCTTTGCCCCAGCCCCTGGTGCTACTAGAAGGTAGAGGTGGAGCCAGTCGAAGGAAGTGAGGTCGTTAGAAACAGGTCTTGAAAGCCACTCTGCACCTCCTCTTCCTCTGTCTCTGCTGTGACCTGAGCAGCTTCTGCTTGCTGAGCTTCTGCCTTGCCACAGACCCCACCAGCTATACATGGAAAACTCCCAAACTGTGAGCCAAAAGGAAACCTAGAGAGTAGCTGGGAATGGTGGCACAGGTCTATAGTCCTGGCACTTAGACACTGAGGCAGGAGGATTACTGAAAGTTTGAGGACAGCCTGGGCTACCAAGTGAATTCCAGGCCAGCTAAGAAAACCCTATTTCCGGGGCTGGAGAGATAGCCTAGTGGTTAAGAGCACTTAGTGGTTAAGAGCACCGACTGCTCTTGCAGAGGACCCAGGTTCAATCCCCAGCACCCACATGGTGGCTGAGAACCATCTGTAACTCCAATTTCAGGAGAACTCATGTTCCAGGGGAATCTGAGGCCCTCTTCTGACCTCCGCGGCATTGCACGACACGGGTGCACAAACCTACATGCAGACAGTACATTCATACACATACAAAAATAAATAAAAAAAGAGACAACCCCCCCAAAGACTTCAAATACTTAAAAAAAAAAGGAAAAAAGAAAACTCTATTTCCCCCAAACAGAACATAGGGAAATAATTACACCCCCCCAAAAAAAAAAGCTGTGTAGGAAGAATGTGTGACCAGCACAGAAGACACTCTGGTCACAACCACGGAGGAAGGGCTTGCAGCCAGAATCACAATGAAAGCCCCCAGTTAGAAAAATAGGGGCTGCCTCCAATTCAAGTGATATGTGTATGTATGTATGTATGTATATTTATGTATATATAACTATGTATATATATGTATATATAATGTAACAATACAAGCTGGAGAGAACAACAACAAAAGAACTGAAAAAAAAAAAAAACTCTGGAAAGACTGGGAAAAAGATGCAGGACATGTGGGGTGTGGTGGCTCATACCTTTAATCCTAGCACTTGGGAGGCAGAGGCAGGCGGATCTTTGTGAGTTCAAGGCCAGCCTGGTCTACAGAGCAAGTTCCAAGACAGCTGGGGCTACAGGGAGACCCTGTCTCAAAAAAAAAAAAGATGCAGGACATGTATGGCAGAGTGCAGGGACTCGGGTGGGGTGGGGGGCATGGAAAGGGAAGCGACTCTAGATTCAATTGAGAAATGATGTATGACCTATGGAAAAAGTTTAATAATAATAATAATGATAATAGAAAAATAGGGGCTGGAGGGATGGCTCAGTGGTTAAGAGCACTGGCTACTCTTCCAGAGGATCCACATGGTGGCTAACAACCATAAACTGCCAGTTACAGGGGATCTGATGCCCTCTTCTGGCCTCCTTGGGTTTTGCAGGACATAGGTACATTTACATACATGCAGACAAAACTCTCATTACACATAAAAACAAACAAACAAATAAATAAATAGATAAATGAAATCAAGAAGTACAGCAGTATTATAACTCATTCACACAAAGATTCTCTGTTTTAGACCAGAGAGAAGGCTCAGTCTGTAATGTGCTTATCGAATACACGTGAAAACCCAAGCTCAATCCCAGCACCACATAGAAAGCCAGCAGTGCTCCCCACACCTGTGATCCCAGTGCTGGGAGGAAAAGATGGCCAGGTCCCTGGAGCTCAGTGGCCAAGCTAGCCTAGCTGTGAGCACCAGGCCAGTGAGAGATCCCGCCTCAAACAATAAGGTGGATGCTACCTAGAGAACCAGACCCAGGGTTGATCTCTGACCTCTTCACAGGCATGCATGGGCATTTGCACATACTACACACACACACACACACACACACACACACACACACACACACAAACACACAGATTCATTCTTCATTATTTATCATAGCCTCAAAAAATAATTTTTTTTGGTCTTTTTGAGACAGGGTCTCCCTTTCAGTCCCAGCTGGCCTGGAGCTCGACATGTAGACCAGGCTGGCCTTGAACTCAGAGATCCACCTGCCTCTGCCTCCCGAGTGCTGGGATTAAAGGCATGAGCCACCATGCCTGGCAGCCCCAAACTTCTTAATCAATGAGACAAATGCAGTCCATCTGTACAGACAGTACTGGCTATTTACCAGCACAGAGGATATACTCAGCCATGGAAACCACGGAAACCTCAAGGGTACATGAGGATCAGGGGTGGGGCCTACCTGCTCTGTCCCCAAGCATCCTGGTCACAGCAGGGACACCCAACGCCTGCCCTGACACCTGGCATACTCAGAAATGCTGGCGATAAAAAAGCCCTTCCAGCCACTCTGGTACTTACGCTTCGTTCAACCCCAGGAGTTGTGTCCTGGAGACCCTCTCTGTTCCCACTGGGCAAAGCCACAACTCGAGGCCCATTGGCACGCCCAGGCCTCCTCCATCAGATAGCACCACCCTGAAGATTGCCCCATCTCCCAATGGACAGTACCTAGATCTGGACCAGGTTTCCATGCCTGGGAAGAGGGAGCCCTCAACCGTCCAGTAGTGTCTTCCAGCACGAGGCGAGGGCCCTCTCCTGGCTGCATGCTCCTGATGCTGGTGGTAACTGAAGACTTCAGGGTAGGTGTGGCCTGGGGAGTGACCCTGCTGGAAGAGAAGCCAGCAGAGGCCTGATGGCTCTCTCCATGAGTCCAGAAACATCTGGGCTTGAGGATAAAGATTTCTGTAGAGGAAGGATCTGCACACTCCTGACTCAGTTGCTAAAGGCCTCACTAGGAGCTCCTGGGAACAAGAGCTATATTCCCTAGGCCTTCTGAGACTCCTGTGTGTAGCGGGCAGGGCTGGACGTACCGCAGGGCCTCAGATGACTGTGGAGTTTAACAGAGAGAAACCCTGGGGGCCTGCCACCCTGCACCGACCCCACCCAGCTGCACCTCATGTGTCCTGGAGACAGGGCAGCCCCAGCCGAAGGTCATCCAAAGAGGAGCAGGGAAGAGGCCAGGAGTCACCTGGTGAATGTCTCACAGTCCTCTGGGTTGATGCAGTCAGCACGGATCCCCGGGGAAGGCCTCTCACATTCAGTGTCCTTCTCTGCTGTGCCTGCAAGGGGGACAGAGATGGCTTCAGAACTGACACTGGGGAGTCCAATCTCTAGGAACAGAACTGTCATCACCACAGGTGGGGCTGTGGATGGGATGGGGTACTTGGAAGATGTAGTAACCACCTGGGGGAGGGGGCTTTTCCCAGTATCTGCTCCCTCTAGAGGAAGCAGATCTAGAAGAAGCCATCCCTCAACTGGGAACGACCAAGAAGTGGACCTTACAGTTGCTGGTTGCTTACCAGCTCACAGAAAAACCAACGCAGAGATAGAAACGAGAGATGGCAAAAGACCCTGGACCCAGCCATGCCTGAAGCCACTCAGCTATCCTCACCACACTACATGGGCCCGAAACTGGAGATTTTGAGATCTAAAGAAACCTGAGGAACACTGGGTAGAAACAGAATAGAGAGGAAAATACACAGAGAGGCCCATTAGGTGCCCCTGGGATTGCCTTCCACCTCAACCACATCCTTACTGTGCCAAGCAGTTAAGTGATTGTAACAGTCTTCACAAGGCTGTTGTCTGGATAAATAAGTGTTGATAACATGTCTCTTATGCTGTGTGACAGACAGGAAGTGCTCAACAAGCAGCGTGTCCAGTCTCATCGCTGAGAAAGTGGCCCACACAGGTGGGATGATGCCCAGTTTTCCCTGGAGGTAAGCCTGGTCAAGGCCAGCTCGGGTGTCCACAGGGCGGCTAGAGCTGGCAAGACTGAGCTGAGCATCCAATCCTGGCTCAAAGAGAACTTGCTCTGTGTTCTTGAGTCACTTGCCTACTACCTCTGGGTTTCAAATACCTCAGTTCCAGAAAAGGGATGGTGGAATCTTCCTGGTAACGTTTGACACTTCCAGGGAAAGTCCAACAGCTTTTAGTAAACGTTTAGCTATGAGCTACACTAAAACAAATTATTTCTATTTCACAGTGGGAAAAACCTACAGCCTTGGGAGCTGGCCCCAGGAAGAATCCACTGGGTTACAAGGCTGAGCTGGGAGGGTCCGGTGGCCACAGTAGGGCTCTGTGTGGAGCAGTTTGCACAAATGTCTGCAAATCACTATGTCAGCTTCAGTTTACTGGGGCAACATTTAAAAAGACAAGTAAACCAGGCTGGAGGGATGGCTCAGCCATTAAGAGCACAGGCTGCTCTTGCAGAAGACGTGGGTTTGGTTCCCAGCACCCATGTTGTCAGTTTACAATCACCTGTAACTCCAGATCCAGGGGCCCCAACAAGCTGGTCTGGCCTCTGAGGCCACAAGGCATTCATGAAGTGCACACGCATGCAACGCAGGCAAACACTCATACACATAAAAAATGAAAAGAGGAGCTGGAGAGATGGCTCAGTGGTTAAGAGCACCTTCTGCTCTTGCAGAGGACCCTGGTTCAGTTCCCAGCACTCATGCCAACAGCTCACAGCCACCCATACTCCAGTACCAAGCACTGAGACCCTCTTCTGTCCCCTCCGAAGGCAGGGGGACACTTACATGGTGCACAGACACACAAGCAAGCACACACATAAATAAAACTCTTAAGAAAAAAATCCATGTAAACAAATGGTAAAGACAGGCTGGGAACAGAGCTCCATTGATAGCGTGCTTGCCTAGCATGCTGGGTCCCGTGCCTTGCACTCGGAAGAGTCCACTGGATTACAGTGGTCCACTGGCTGTGGTGGCGCCTGACCAGCACTTGGAATGGAGGTGGAGCTAGGAGGGTCAGAAGTTCAAGGCCTTATTCAGCCACATATGAAGTTTGAAGCAAGCCTGGAGCACAGGAGATCCTATCTCAGAAGAAAACTGCTGGATGTGGTAGTACATTCATGTAATCTCACCAGCCAGGAAGCTGAGGCAGGAAGACCACAAGTTCACATCCAACCTGGGCTACAAAGTAAGACTCTGTCTTAAAAGATGAAATAAACTAATTTTAATTATAAGAATTTATTTGGGCTATGGGTGTTGCTTAGTGGTAGAGTGCATGCCTAATGTGTGAGGCCTTGGGTTCAATATCTAGTAGCACACATGTGAAAACATGTGCACACACATATACCCAGTATTTATTTAACCCAATATATGGAAAATGTTAGCTGGGTACACTGGTTCACATCTGTAATACTTCAGAGGCTAAGGCAGGAGGATCATTGCAAGTTTGAGGCCAGCCTGAGCTACATAGTGAGTTACAGGGCATCCTGGGCTATAGAATGGAATCCCATTTCAAAAAGCCATAACATATCAACCTAATGTTGCATTACCAGTAGGTGGTAATGGATATAAAAGTAATGAGGTGCCTTTTCTTGTTTTCATGTTCGATCTTTGAAACCCACCGTGTGTTACACTCAGCACATTACAAGGCATCTCAGGGCAGACCAGCCACGTCTTAAGCGCTCCTTGGCCACGTACTGCATTAGACAAGGCAGTCTGGGCCTCAAAAAGGCCTCTGTCGCCCCCATGTGGCAGTCTCAGAAACATCGCTCACACAGCCAGGCTGTGCTAGCTGCAAGGGAGTGGGCCTGTGAGGACTGAACAGCTGGACTGAAGGAGGCTGATTTTCAGACCAAAGAGTTTCTGAGCTGGAAAGGTTCCAGAGGCCTTCCTCCTGGTAGGGGGCGGACCAGGCCCAGAGGCAGAGGGACCTGGCCTCACAGAAACAACGTTCTGCTCAATCCCAGGCAGATCTGAACACCCTGGAGGATCTGTGTCCCTCAGCTAAGAGCCATCCTAAGGAGAGCCAGGGGTAAAGTGCCAGGGACCCTTAGCCGGAAACATGAAGTACATAAAGAAAATGGTCCCCCTCGGGGCCTGCATTTTCAGCTAGGCATGTCCTTACCTTCAGTGCGCACCGTCTGCACACTGTGTGCTGGAGCATCCTGTTGTAACCCACGCATTCCCTGTGCCTCCCTTCTAAAACTGACCCCTCCACTAAGACAGGGTCCCACTGTGTGGCCCAGACTGGCCTCCAAATAGCACTACTGTTGACAGCCTCAGAGGACCTCCGACTCTTATCCCTTCATATCCTCCCTTGTATTGCCTGGGAATTGGAAGCTCAGAGTTGGTAAGGAACCTGCCTGAGGTTGCACAGCAAGTTAGAAAAGAAAACCAGGATCTGGAGAGATGGCTCATCGGTTAAGAGCACTGACTGCTCTTGCAGAGGATCCAGGTTCAATTCCCAGCACCCACATGGCAGCTAAGAACTGTCTTAGCGAGCTCCAGGCCAGCTGGGACTAAAGGGAGACCCTGTCTCAAAAAGAAAGAGAGAGAAGAGAGAGGAGAGAGAGAGAGAGAGAGAGAGAGAGAGAGAGAGAGAGAGAGAAAGAAAGAAAGAAAGAAAGAAAGAAAGAAAGAAAGAAAGAAAGAAAAAGAAAGAAAGACAAACCAATTTCTCAGTCTTGAGTCTGGGGCCCAGTGTCTTGGCACCTGTCACATCCAATATTCAGTTCCAAGGCAGAGAAGCAGGCTCTAATTTCTCAGGAAACTCCTGGGTAGAGACTTAAGCCTTCCTGCTTACATGTGGCCCACCAGAAAATCCCCGACCTCAAGCTTTGGCCAAAACTAAGATCTCTAACTAGCAGAGACTCAGGTATGGGAAGGCACCTGGGAAGGCCCTGGGTACTAGGCACATCCCAGCACTACAAGAGGAACCCGATCCGCCCCACGGGGAAGCAGGAGGTGGGGGCTTTAGGGGTCTATAGTGGATGTGGTGGCACCTGGGCTGAGGGCGGACATGCTCACCTGGGAACTTGACAACCATCCCGGCAGGACAGGCCAAGTGCACTTCGCAGCGGGCGCAGGAATTGACAGCCTGTGTCTTGCAGTACGTGCCCGGCTGGCACTCACAGACCCGGGAGGAGTTCCAGGAGCACGGTGCCTTCTCCACAAGGTCTGCAGAGACAGGGAAGGGAAGGCCAAAAATGAGTGAGGGAAACACAACAGGACAGTCCAGTGCGATGGTGAGATGCTGTGTGACCCTCAGGCCAGGCGGCCAGCCGGGTTGGCCTTTCCTCAGAGCTCCGCAGGGCCCAGAGGGCAGCCTTCATCCCCAGCCACATCCCTGCAGACTACTGTGGAGCTTGAACACAAATTAATGCAGGCCTGGGGAAATGGTTCGGTGGCTAAGGCATACAAGCATGTACAGCATAAGGAACCTGAATTCTGATCCCCAGCACCCATGGGAAAAGCTGGGCACAACCTCAAATGCCTACAGTCACAGGGCTTGGGGTGGGGGGGAGCTACAAAGACAGGAGGATCCTTAGGTCTCGCTCGTCAGCCAGTCTAGCTGAATCGATGAGTTCTGGATTCAGTGAGAGACCCTGCCTCAAAAAATAAGGTGGAGGGGCCTGGAGAGACAGCACTTGCTGCTCTTGCAGAGGACCTGAGTTCAGTTCCCAGCCCCGATGTGGCAGCTCACAACTCCCACAGCTCCAGCTACAGGGCATCCAACACCCTCTTCCAGCTTCCTCCCCAGTGCCAACTTCTGGCCTCTACATCCAAACGCACACGTATATGTATGTGCACACACAAATAATCATTAAGAAAAATGTTCCAGGACAGGAGGGGAACCTAGACATGTCACTGTGTGGCATCCCAGTCTGAAGAAGATTCACAGTGATCCACTGGCCTCTTGTGAAAGATGAGGCTCTGACTGTACAAACTGAAGGACCGATCAACAGTGGTTGCCATGGCGAGGAGGATGAAGCTACAGACATGAGGGTTTTTAGGAACTGCACTGTATGGCACGGTGATGGTGACACGCATTCTCTGTTATCACAGCACACCACAAGCGGAGCTCAGTGTGAGCTGTGGACTCAGCAACAGTGATCCGTATCTGCTCAGCTTTACTGAGGTCTGAACATGAAAAGACCCTGGGGTTAGAGGGTGGCTCTGTGGGTGAACTGCTTGCTATGTAAGCATAACGACCTGAATTCCATCTCCAAAATCCATGTGAAAACAACTGGAGCAAGGGTGGAAAGATGGCTCCGCAGTTAAGAGCTTGGCAGCTCTGGCCGAGGACTTCAGTCCTCAGCACCCACATGGTGGCTAAAAGCATCCATAACTCCAGTACCGGGGGATCTGACACCCTCTTCTGGCTTCCACAGGCCTTGTGTACGTGGAGAGCATTTTAAAAGAGAGAGAAGGGCTGGAGAGATGGCTCAGTGGTTAAGAGCGCCAACTGCTCTTGCAGAGGACCCGGGTTCGATTCCCAGCACCCACATGGCTGTAAGAACCGTCTTTAACTCCAGGTCTAGGGGAATCTGACGCCCTCTTCGGACCTCCATGGCACTGCATGACACGGGTGTACAAACCTACATGCAGACAGTACACTCATACACATAAAAAATAAATAAATAAAAAATTTAAAGAGAGAGAAGCCAGGCGTGGTGGCACACGCCCTTTAATCCTAACACTTGGGAGGCAGAGGCAGGTGGATCTTTGTGAGTTCAATGCCAGCCTGGTCTACAGAGTGAGTTCCAGGACAGCTGGGACTACAGAGGGACCCTGTCTCAAAAACACCAAAGAGAGAGAGAGAGAGAGAGAGAGAGAGTGCTTTAGTACACAATTGCATTGCTAGGACTAATGAGGTAGAGACGGGCAGATCCCTGAGGCTATCTGGCCAGCCAAGCCTATTTAGTCCAGTCCAGAATACTGACAAACCCTGGCTTAGAAATGTTCAATGCTGGGCATGTGGCTCAGTGGGTAGAGTTCTTGCCCTCGTGGCATGCATGAAGACCTGAGCTCAATCCTCAGCTCTCAGTACACTGAGCAAGTCTGTAATCCTGGCACTTGAGAGCAGGGGCAGGGGGTCTGGAGTTCAAGGTCGTCATGGCTGTGTTTCAGGGTTGAGCCAGTCTGGGCCATGACATGGTATCTGGAAGGAAAGGGAGCAGAACAGTTAAGAGAAAACCAGATAAGCAGTGCTTTTAGGACAACCAAGAGAATACGTGAGCCGCCTGGGGGCTGGGGGCAGCTGGAAGGTGAAAATAAAACAAAACAAAACAAAACAAAACACACCAAAAACTTGATGAAGGACAGAGAGGCAAGACCAGGAACAGTGCGAACAGAAAGTACCACCGCAACTCGTCTCAGCATTAATACCAATCAAGGCTTTAATATTTTATTTATTATTTTTACTTATTGAATGCATTGCCTGCATGTAAGTGCACCCGTGTTGAGCAGTGCTTGTGAAGGTCAGCAGAAGGTGTCGGATTCCTTGGAACTGCAGTTACAGACAGTTGTTAGCCACCATGTCGCTGCTGGGAATCAAATCCCGGTCCTCTGCAAGAGCAATCAGTGCTCTTAACCACTGAGCCATGTCTCTAGCCCTCAATCAAGTTTTGGTTTGTTTTGGTTTGGTTTTGGTTTTGTTTGACTCGGGGGAGGGGGTTGGTCTTTTTCTGAGACAGGTTCTCCCTGTAGCCCTAGCTGACCTGGACTTTCTATATAAACCAGGCTTGCCTTGAACTCACAACGATCTGCCTGCCTCTGCCTCCTGAGTGCTGGAACTAAAGGCATGTCACTATGCCCAGCTGTCATCAAGTTTTTTTAAAAGAACAGGTGTTATATTGGGAACAAGCTTCTCCTTAAGGCTCATGTGTCAAAGACTTAGTTGACAACCTGTGGAACATTTTAAATTAATTTCTAATGTGTGTGAGTGTATTGCTTGCATGTATGCCCCCATGCATGTAACACCCACAGAGGCCAGAAGAGGGCGTCGGATTCCCTGGAACTGGTGTTAGGGATGATTGTGAGCCACCATGTGGGTGCTGGAAACTGTACCCAGGTCCTCTGCAAAACCAACTACTGCTCTTAACTGCTGAGCCAGCTCTCCAGCCCATGCCCCCCCACCTCGTGGACCCTTTGAGGGCCTCAGCACTCAGGAGGCAGAGGTAGGTGAATCTCTGTGCATTCGAGGCCAGCCTGGACTATACGTAGGTTGCAGATGATCTGAGTTCAAGTCCCAGCACCCACATCATGTGGCTGCTAGCCACGTGAAGCTCCAGCTCCAGGGACTGGAGATCCCATACCCGTGGGCCTCTGTGGGCCTCTGTGGGCCTCTGTAGGCCTCTGTGGGCCTCCATGGGCACACGCACCAAGCACACATCCCACACGCGCATACATACATGCACATGATTTTAAAAAATTTTGGACTGGAGAGATAGCCTAGTGGTTAAGAGCACCGACTGCTCTTGCAGAGGACCCGGGTTCAATCCCAGCACCCACATGGCTGCTGAGAACCATCTGAAACTGCAATTCCAGGAGAACTCTAGTTCCAGGGGAACTCTAGTTCCAGGGGAATCCGACACCCTCTCTGACATCCACGGCATTGCACGACACGAGTGCACAGACCTACATGCAGACAGTACATTCATACACATACAAAAAATAAATGTAAAAAAAAAAGCTTTAAAAATTTTTTTATTTGTTTATTTTTAAGGGATTCTATAATATAATGACACAGTTGTTTGCAGATAACATTGATGTTACTCAGTTTGTCATACAGTTAAGTAATTGGTGCATTTTGCAAGTATCTATGTCCAAATTTTGAACAACCTAGGTTCCCATAGTCCAGTTCGAGAAGCTTGTATGCACAGGCATGTTGATCAATTAGGAGTCCAGACTATATTCCTGTAGTCTCATGATTCACCCCTATCTCTCCACAGCCCTTACATTCTACCACGCCTCCTCTTCCGCAGTTTGTTCCCTGGGCTTTGGGAAAGGGGCACAAATGGGTGAGAAGAAAACAGTCTACTTTCTTTGGAGTTGTCATTTTGGACTAGTCTGTTCAGGTTGTTTCCCTTCATGGGTTGACAGTTTTTCCAGTGATACCTTTTTAGTCATACTAACAAAGCACAAGCAATTGGATGTACAGGCATTTAAGCAGTACTAATTATTATGTCAAGCTAAGCTGTGAGCATAGACACAGATGCTTGGATGGTATGCTAATCCGCAAACTGTGGTTTCTCTATAAAGGGTGACAAGTTCTTATTGTGGCTTATAACATCTCTAACACTAGAGGACATAAGCTTGTGGCAATCCCTGTGATTTATTCCTCCAAGGAAAGAGCTATTAGCCAATTAATTTGGAATATATATAGCACATGGCTGCCATTTTTGCACAGTATCTCCAGGCTGTTGAGGTGTAGCTGATATTGATGAGGAGTCTTGCTTTTCTCAGGGAGACCAATATTTGCTGTATTGCTTTAGTGGCCTTTGGTAACACCTCTGGCATTTCAGAGGCCAGTTGTTGCTAGCAAGTGACATCTCATAACATTTTTCATGCTCACACCAGGTCTTCGAGAACAGAGACTTACTGCCTTTCCCCTTGCATATATCCCACTTATAGGCAAAAAGCCTTTTAATTTGGGGGGGGTGGGTTTGAATCCCCTAGCCAACATCTCCTAGGCGGAATAAATCATTGCTGATGGTCAGAGCTTTCCTGTATGTATATTATGCTTAATTACACAGCTTATAAACACTTTTAGTATTGAATTTGGCTCTAGATAGAGGAATATCCTTTCACAGTTCCCTTGCCTATAGTCAATTAAAAGGGTAGTTATCTGTTTTATAGGAAATTACCACTGTAACAATTGGCTTCAGTTTACAGTTAGGAAGTGGTTTCATTAAAAAAAAATTTTAAGACTCTCTTCCTAGATGATCTAGATTGTTCAAGTTGACATAAAAGCTAAGGAGCACAAGGCTCCTCTTAAAAATTCCACCTGAGGGCCGGTGTGGTGGCGCACGGCCTTTAAATCCTAGCACTTGGGAGGCAAGAGGCAGGCAGATCTTTGTGAGTTCAAGGCCAGCCTGGTCTACAGAGTGAGTTCCAGGCAAGCTGGGGCTACAGGGAGACCCTGTCTCGAAAAGACTAAAAAAAAAAAAATTCCATCTGAGGGCTGGAGAGATGGCCTAGCGGTTAGAGAGACCGAGCTCTTGCAGAGGACCCGGGTTCAATCCCAGAACACCACATGGCAGCTGAGAACCATCTTTAACTCCAGTTCCAGGGGAATCCGACACCCTCTTCTGACCTCCATGGCATTTCATGACATGTTGCACAGACTACATACAGATAGTCATTCATACCTACTCAGAATAAAAAGAAAATTCCATCTGAAATCTAGCCAAACAATGAGAAATCAAAATGAAGTCAGGACTGGGGAAGCTGCAGAAAATGCAAGTGTTGGAGTGCAAATCAAAGTAATGAAGAGGCCAAGAGACTGATGGCTGCTGAAAAGAATGTAAACACTGCAGACTTTGCAAGCTAAAAATAATGCAGGGGGGGGGATGGCTCAGCGGTTACCACGAGAGAAAACACTTCTATGATTCTTTTGTTTTTGTTGGACACAGGGTCTCCCTATAGCCCCAGCTGTCCTGGAACTCACGATGTAGACCAGGCTGGCCTTGAACTCACAGAGATCCACCTGCTTCTGCCTCCCTAGTGTTGGGATTAAAGGCATGGGTGCCCCTCAGTAAAACATACTAATGCTTTTTTTTTTTTTTTTTTTTTGGTCCTTTGAGGACAGGATCTCCCTGTAGCCCAGCTGGCCTGGAAACTCACCTCTGTAATACAGACCAGGCTGGCCTTGAACTAACATAGATCCACCTCCTCTGCCTCCCAAGTGCTGGAATTACAGGCATGAACCACCATGCCTGGCTACTAAACGCTTAAAAACATGATTAGAGGAACATGGGGTCTAGATTTGATAAATATTAATTAATTAATTAATAAATTAACTAAAAAACATGATTAGGTCACAAGATCAACAAAATTTCCAACCTAACCCGTCCCTCAAGCCCACACAAAACCAAAAGAAGACACCGGACCCCAACTCTAACCATAAGCAATTTGCAAGAGAAGAACTTATGAGAAGAATCTTCCCGGATGTGCATGGTCTTGGGAAAGGGCCCAGTAGCAGACCCTGCTCCTGCCAGTGCCAAGGTTGGCAACTTCGGGAAGGCCCTTCACCTCATCAATCCGAGATTCCTCACTGCAGAACAGGACTAAGAAGCAGTCCCTAGCCAGGCGGGGTGGCGCATGCCTTTAATCTCTAGCTTTGGGAGGCAGAGGCGGGGGAACTTTGTGAGTTCAAGGCCAGCCTGGTCTACAGAGCGAGTCCAGGACAGCTGGGGCTAAGGAGACCCTGTCTCAAAACCCAAAAAAGACCAAAAAAAAAAAAAAAAAAAAAAAAAGACTTAAAGAAAGCAGTCCTCCCCAAAGCCGTCATGACAATGCGAGTGCTCCTTCCAGGAGCACATTGTCTCTCTGAAAAGTACGGATGCCAAAGATAACCGTGGCTGTCAATTCCCAAATCCAGATGGGTAAAATGAGGCACCAGGGGGCCAATTCAGGTTTCAAGCATCAAATCTCAAAGCTTCTCACTTCCCAGATTCTCCTCTGAGACACCTCCACATTCCAAGGAGATTCGTTGCTTACCTCTCAGACAGGTCACGCAGGCAGTGCAGCGCCCATCCTCATTCAGGTAGTAGTCTGGTTTACACTGCTTTCTGCAGTGGGCAGGCCCCGGTGGGCACGGCTGTGTTGGGGACCACCCTGGAAGAAAAAACAACAGAGAAGTTCTCAGCTCCATCACCTTGGCAACGAGCTTGCCTTCCACCTTCTAGCTCTCATCCCTGAACCCCACCCAGCTCCACTGTAACACATAAATGTGTCACACGTCTAAGTGGTGTCGCAGATGGAGGAGTGGATTTCATCTGAGGTCACTAGGCCAGCAGAAGGAGCAGACCAGGTATGGGGAAAAGCCGGACCTGACTTTCCCAGGCTGCCTCTTGGGCAGCCCGTGGCCTTGGACAGTTGCAAACATCTCATTCACACTAAGAATAAGGCCCTCATGATAAAGATTAAAGTACGCGTCCAAGGCTATAACAGTCCCTGAAGCCATCAAACATGGGACCATGTTTGTCACATGGCTGTCATTCTGGTCCTGTTTCTCTGCTGGAACTGAGAGGTTTGGGGGGAGTCAAGACCATGAGGAAACTGACCCTAGTGAGCTGAGTGAGAGGCCTGGGAATCACTCAGCAGGATGACGCCACTGAGGCAGAGAGTAAATCAGAAGTAGACACCCAGGATTGTCTGCAGGGGCTTCCACAGGTTCTGCCACAGTGTGCCATATTCCTGCAGGTATGTTTCCCACAGCTGGGTTCTAGAATGAGCATATAACCCAGGTAGGCCAATCAAGAGACTTCATTTTTCCCACCAATATGATTGGCTCAGCATAGGCACGTGACCATTCACCAATAACCCTCATCTCTGAGAGTTTTCACACGCAGGAAAGAGGCATCCACTTTATCCTGGAGTTCTAGTTGACAGGCCACCCCTGTCTGAGGCCCAGGTCTCTCCCCATCCTGTGCCAAGCTCTGTGTCCATCCCACTTGTGGGTCAAATCTCAGTGTCTGAACACGCGGCAAGACTGTCAGTCTCTCCAAGATGGCTCTGTCCATTTCCAGCCACTAAGGAGTCCCCATCTATGCCGAACCCACATCTTGCGAACTTCACGAGTACAACTCCTCTGCCTGGCACTGCCAGCCTCAGTCTGTGGCTCTAAACTCCTGTTCTAGCGTTGCAACACTGTTCATTTCACGCACTCTACCTCAGCCCACACAACACTCCATCCATTTCTCTTCATTTTTCTTTTTTTGGGAGTGGAGAGGTAAGGGGAGATTTTAAGAAAGGGTCTCAAATAGCCCGGGCTGGCTTCGAGTTCACCATGTAGCCAAGGATGACACTTGACTGGTCCTCCTGTCTCCTGCCTCCGCCTCCTAAGTGCTGGGTTACAGTCATATACCACTATGCCTGGTTTACGCAGTGCTGGGAACCGAACCCAGGGCCACATACATTCTAGGCAAGCATTCTGCCAGCGGAGCTCCATCTCCAGACCATTCCATCCACTCCCCCAGCATCCCTGTATGTCCAAATTCAGAGACTGAATTGTACATACACGCACACACCCAAAAAGGCACACTGGAGTCTTCACCCCCGGTACCTTGGAATGTGGCCATATTTAAAGAAGGGTTCTTTATAGACTTCATAAAGTTAAAATGAGGTCATGAGGATGGGGCAGTCTGTCTGAAGTCATCATGAGAAATTGGGACACAAAGGCAAACATCTGTACAAATAGAAAGCCATATGAAGTCTGAAGCCAAGAAGGAGCCAGAGGGCTATCGAGTTGGCTCATCAGTGGTAAACACACTTGCTGCCAAGCCTGACAATCTGAGTTTAATCCCTGGAACCCACATAGGGAAAGGAGCAAACCAACTCCCATAAGTTGTTCTATGACCTTTACATACACACTGTAGCACATGAATGAATGAATGAAAATAAATAAATAAATAAATAAATAAATAAATAAATAAATAAATAAATGTAAGAAAAAGAGCTCATTCTTCAGGAATGGCCAGAAACTGGGAGAGATGCCAGGCCCTTCCTTATAGCCTGTCTTGTCCCCCATCCCTACCCTGTGCAAGGATTGGGTCCAGAACACTAGGCAAGGGAGAGAAGCTTACGGTTCTTCATTTCAGCCCTGGCTGGGCCTCTTACTAGCAGGCAACCATGAACAAATCCCTGAACTCTTTCTTTCTTTCTTGGTCTTTTTGAGACAGGGTCTCCCTTTAGTCCCAGCTGGCCTGGAACTATGTAGACCAGGCTGGCCTTGAACTCACAGAGATCTACCTGCCTCTGTCTCTTGAGTGCTGGGATTAAAGGTGTATGCCACCATGCCCCATCCCCTAAACTCTTTTATGTCCAGGTTCCCTCTGTGGGTTCGTGACAGGGTTTAAGGGCTAGCCTAGAGTCTCCAATCCAGTGGTCAAGAGTCAGGCAGTAAGCTCCCTGTCTCCAAGGGTATCTAAGGACAGGACTGGAGAGTGGCTGTCAGGAGTGCTGAAAGGCATTTTCAGAAGACAGATATTCAAAGACCTCTCAGCCTCTCAAACTCAAAGGTCTACCAGCTTCCTCTGTCTGCCAGTCTGCCCACGCATGAACCCTCCCATGTAGCTGAGCGCTGATTTAAGAGGGCAGGTAAAATGTCAGAAATTTCCCCAAAACACAGAAAGAGGGTTGTCTTTTTTTAGGTTTCCTCTAGGGCTTGCCGAGCGCAGGGTCAATAAAACTCCAGCAAAATGCCCCTCCCACCCCACCAGGCCTGGGTGCTCATTGCCTTAGAGGAAGTGGGGGGAGGGAGCAGCCCCTCTTTTTTAAGTCCCAGCTGTTAAATGAAGGAAGCCTAGCCCAGAGAGTGTGACTTTGCACCCGCCCCATCAAGGCGGGGCTCAGTGGGGACGGAGTGGACAGAAGCAAACGTGTGTCTTTCTCTCTGTGGTCGGAACTGTGGCTTCTGTGCAGTGTCAAAGCCCTGTGGCCACATCACAGAGGAAAGAGATGTAGGAGCCAGTCCCCTGCAGCACTCTGGAAAAGGTGTGCTCCTAGAGGGAGGGGTGCCAGAGTCGCAGCAGTAGAAATGGCAGGAGGGGACACCTCCGGTAGAAGGGGTCCCCTGAAGGCTAGCTCTCATAGCTTTGGAGAGAAACATCAGCCTCAAGACCAAATAACCACATCAATGACCAGCACAGCATATGACATTGGTGCAGTAGTGGAACGTTTATCTTGGGGGCAATCAACGGGTATCTAATAGGACTTAAAGCCCACTCAGTGGGAGGAAAACAGATTATTACAGAGTACCACAACTGGTCACACACAGGCATTGTCTGTGAATTGCCCAAGCCTAAGTGGCACATCTACAATGCAACTTCTACACCTAAGGCTTATGCAACATAAAACAAGAGGTGAAGAGAACACTAACAAATCTCTCGACTCTCAGTAATGAAGCTCCCTTATGCAACAGAGGGCCAGGAACACGAAAGGACACAAACACCCAAAGCATGGAGATCAGGAGTCTGCAGAGTGTACGTCCAAGGACAGGTCTCCTATATTAAGTTTCACTCACCCAAAGCTCAGGAACAATTTCAGAAGCAGGGGCAGAAAGATTGTAAGAGCCAGGGAGGAGGCGCATGACCATATGGGAATAGAATCCTACAAGCTCCTGGGACCCTGCTCACATGAACCAATAACAATGGTGTCAGCATGCACAAGACCCATGCAACTCATGCAGACAAACACCCAGCATGCAAATGAGGAAATGGGCAATAGACCCCAATCTTAGCTGAAGAAATATTGGCCTCTAATTACTGTTGGATGAGGAAGAACTGATCTTTTTTTAAATTTTTATTTATTTACTTATTTATTTGTATGAATATATTGTCTGCATGTAGGTCTGTGCACCTGTGTCATGCAATGCCTCGGAGGTCAGAAAAGGGCATCAGATTCCCCTGGAACTGGAGTTCTCCTGGAATTGGAGTCACAGCCACCATGTGGGTGCTGGGGATTGAACCCGGGTCCTTGCAAGAGCAGTTGGCACTCCCAACCGCTAGGCCATCTCTCCAGCCCCAGAACTGATCTTCTTAAAGCGAGAGACTCTGGGTGGGCTGACTAGACCTCAGTGGACCATCTTGCGCTGACTAAGGAAAGTCTGGGGACACTAACTTGACACAATAGGCCTTAACACAAATGGCAGAGTGTATGAATTTCAGAGGAGGGGCTGTGGGGGGTGCCAATGGAGAATGAGATATAGAGGTGATTAAGATTGATTGAGATGTTCTATATGAAATACAAAAATATAAATAAATAAATAGCAAAATCAAAAGAAAGAGGCATAGGTAGGGGGAAAAAAAGAGCCAACCTCATAGGATCTACCCTGACCTTCATTAGTCCCTGAAGGTGACTACTGACCAGTGACAGTCTGTAGTGATCACACCGGCTGAACAGCAGGGCAACATAAGTACTTTTAAAAAAAATTTTTTTTATTTATTTCTGTATGTGTATGAATGTACTGTCTGCATGCAAGTCTGTGCACCCGTGTCATGCAATGCCGCGGAGGTCAGAAGAGGGTCTCGGATTCCCCTGGAACTGGAATTCTCCTGGAATTGGAGTTTCAGACGGTTCTCAGCTGCCATGTGGGTGCTGGGGATCGAACCCGGGTCCTCTGTAAGAGCGGTCGGTGCTCTTAACTGCTAGGCCATCTCTCCAGCCCCACATAAGTACTTTTGNCTCTTATCCCTTCATATCCTCCCTTGTATTGCCTGGGAATTGGAAGCTCAGAGTTGGTAAGGAACCTGCCTGAGGTTGCACAGCAAGTTAGAAAAGAAAACCAGGATCTGGAGAGATGGCTCATCGGTTAAGAGCACTGACTGCTCTTGCAGAGGATCCAGGTTCAATTCCCAGCACCCACATGGCAGCTAAGAACTGTCTTAGCGAGCTCCAGGCCAGCTGGGGCTACAGGGAGACCCTGTCTTGAAAAGACCAAAAAAATAAAATAAAATAAAAAAAAAAAATAAAGTAAGGGGCTCAAGAGGACCTGTTTGCAGAAATTTATGGTTGGGGGTTCCAGACGGTTGGGGGGTCCCAGATGGGCTGGTTTGCAAAGCAAGAATTGCTTTATGGTTTGGGAGGTGTTAATGGAGGTCTCCAATCAAGAAGGAAGGGAGAAGGGCCAGAGTGATGGGATGGGTGAGGAAGAGGATGAGGAGGGAAACAGTTGAGAGGATGATTGGGGAGACAGGAAGATGAGGCTCTGAGCTAGACTGTGCTCCCCCAAATGCATGATGAAACCCTCACCTTCCATGTAACTATTTGGAGAAACAGATTTTAGGGGTTGACTAGGGGGGTAAATGAGACCATTAGGAGCCCTAATCCCATGGGATTAGCCCTTTGAAGGCGTGCACACACCATAGGAAGGTGGGCTCGCCAGACTGCAAGCCAATAAGAGCCTTCAGTAGAAAACTAATCGGGCCAGAAATTTGATCCTGGGCTTTCCCGCCTCTACCTAGAAAGCAAGGGCCTACTGTTTAGGCCTCCTGGTCTGCAGGACCCTTACACAGCAGCCTGGGCCATGAAGCCAGGATGAAAAAGAAGAAGGGTTTCAGGGGACAGAGTGGGAGGGAGCCAGGAGGAGCTGAGGGGAGGTCCTGAAGTCCTGAGCCCTGGAGACAAGTCCATTAAAAAAGAGAACTCGGGTGTGGTGGCCGCAGGCCTGTGATCCCAGCATCTAATAGGCAGAGGTGGGAAGATGGAGAGTTCAAGGCTAGACTAGACTACATAGAACCCTGCCGAATTCTCAGCAAAGACCAGTCATAAGGACAATTTGAGTCTAGTGGCCTGTGCAAGGCTGGAGTCCCATTTCGTGGGCTGTGAGGAGAACACTGGTTAGAAATCTTATCCAACCCCAGCCACATCCCCTACGACCTTGTATAGCACTAGCCGTCCCGCTACAGTGTGTCTGGGAGGGTTCAATAGTGGCTGTGTGGACCTGCCCCTCCCCACCCTCAGGAAGCCCTCCAGATACCGACCCAGCTCTGATGTCCCTCTGTCTTCAAAACAGAGGTCAGTTACATCGAGCCAGTCACAGAGCCTTCCTCCCACCCCACGCTATCACAACTAATGTCTCTCCTCTGAGGAGTTGTGTTTCCAGCATTCAGTGACCACACTGCATTGTTACCTCATATCATCCCTGCCACCAAGACCCCACATGAGCTTGAGCCTTTTGATCATAACCACAGGAGATCAAAATGTCTTATGACCCTGGTTCTCGTGTTCTTCCAGTCTGAAGAATATTCCAGAAGGATTTCCTGATGTTCTACTAGAAGTCACTCTGTGCTAGAGGTGGGTGAGCGTTCTAGGAAGTCAGCTCTCTCAGATAAGCCCTGCTCCAGCTCCACCAGAATGCTGCAACCCAGGCCTCCCTAGAACTAACAGCTGCTAACCTGCAGTGGACAAGAACTGCAAAGGGCAGGGCATGGCATCCCACACCTGCAGTCCCAGCACAGGGGACAAGGGACGCTGAGGCCGGGGGACTGCAAGATGAAGACAAGCCTGGGCTATAGACTGATTTGAAGGCCAGCATGGACAACTTAGTGAGACCCTGTCACAAACTAAAAAGCAGAAAAGGCGAGGATGTTGCTCAGTGGTAGAGCACTTGCCTACCATGCCGGAAGCCCTGGGTTCGATTCTCAGCACCACAAAAACAAAGGGGAAGGGGGAGAGACAGAGAGAGAGAGAGAGAGAGAGCTGAAAGGGGCCTCAAAGCCCCAGAAATGACTGACAGTGGGTTGAAGGAGACGTTGGCAATTGAGGCTTTGGGGTCACAAAGCTCTGGGCTCCAGTCCCAGCCAACACTGCCATGCCCCAGCTTTGTGACCCTGGGCAAGTTACTAACCCTGCTGAGCCCCAACAGCCTCATATGCAAAACGGAACCAATGTTTAACAGAATGGTCATTAGGGACCAGTGAGCTAAAGAAAGACACCTCAGAGTCACGGATGGAGCACTCCTGGAGCGAGTTCTGAACAGGCCCCTCCAACTTGGACCAAGACTTCAGAGAGGATCTTGCTTCCTTATGCAAGCCACAGGCCTGGCCTGCTCCAACAGCCCTGTCCTTCTCCAGACCCCATGATGTTATAAATAGCCCTCAAAATTCCATAGCCAAACATGAAGGTGATTGTTGGCTCCCATTATCCCACTCGTCGATGCCCCCTGAGGGTCTGAATCTCAGGATGAAGAACCCACTCACCTGAAGGACAGCGGTAGCAGCAGCTCCCGACAGCCTCACCTGGATAGTAGCTGGGGTCTCCAGCACAGGGGTTCTTGAGGGGCCGATCCTAGAGAGACAAGGACCCTAGTGAGACAAAGCCAGTCCCAGACCCCCATCCTCACACCTGCCCTATCGTCCAGGAGGTCTGCTGTCTACCTGCTGTCAAGGTGAGGCTAGACAGTGACTGGTATCATAGAAATCAGGAAAAGAACGTCTGACTCCACATCTCCCCACAGCACCAATGGCAGCTCAGGTTCAGGAGGAATGCCTGGGGTCTCAGAGCCCTTCTCTGTTCACAGCCACCCTCACCCACCAGCCAGTTCTCTCTGCTACATTCAAGGCACGAGCCCATGGCTCCAGCAGGTCACGCCCAGCATCCTCTTCCACTGGACCAGCTCCTGAGTTGAGCTCAACACCAGGGGCATCTAGGGAAATTGCTGCTGGAAGTCTAACACACCAACACAGAAAGGTTCCCATATTCTTGGGCAGACCATTGCATCAGTATCAGAGTCACATGCACATCTGCATCCACATCCGCACCTGCATCTGCATCAGCACGGGGTAAATCTGCCTAGAACCTCACTCAGGTCCAGAAGCTGGACCTCACCAGCACCCAGTACATTCCACATATCCTCCCAGACAATACCACTAACCCCACCTCTATATCAATTAAGTAGTAGCGCCTGCTCCTTCAATTTGACATTCGTTGAACTACTTAGTCTGCTCTCGTACAACTTTTTTTTTATATTACAGTATTGCCTGGTGGTTGGGTGTTGCTTCCTCCTTAGTGTGGCTTTGGCTAGCCCATGTGCTAAGGTGCACGCAGAGATACATACAGAGAGAGAGAGAGAGAGAGAGAGAGAGAGAGAGAGAGAGAACGTGAATGCATGATGTATACCCACGTGTGTGTGGACATCTGGGGTCTTTTTTTTTTGGTGTCTTTTTTTGAGACAGGGTTTCCCTTAGACCCAGCAGGACTGGAGCTCACTATGTAGACCAGGTTAGCCTTGAACTCACAGAAATCCGCCTGCCTCTGCCTCCCAAGTGCTGGGATTAAAGGCTTGCACCACCACGCCTGATGGACATCTGGTTTTATGCAGTACTGGGGCTCCATGCATGCTACAAAAGTGCTCTACCCACTGAGCCATATCCCTAGCCTGATTCCTATCCAGTTTTCCAAAGCACTTTCCCCAGTTAGCACTCAGCTGCAGTGTGTAGCCCTGGTTGGCCTTGAAATCTTAGATTCACCTGCTTCTGCCTCGCTAGTGCTGGGATGGGTGCCTCTATGCTTGGCTTTGGCCAAGTTTAAAAAAAAAAGTCTGTCTTGCTGGGTGTGGTGGTACACACCTTTAATCCCAGCACTGGGAGGCAGAGGCAGGTGGATCGCTGTGAGTTTGAGGCCAGCCTGGTCTACAAAGGGAATTCCAGGACACCTGAGGCTACAGGGAGACCCTGTCTCAAAAGAACAACAAAAAGACCAAATAGCAAGGAGCTGGAACCAACCCAAATGCCCCTCAACTGATGAGTGGATAGAGAAAATGTGGTACATCTACACAATGGAGTTCTATGCAGCAGTAAAGAAAGACGACATCATGAGCTTTGTAGGAAAATATAGTTAGTATATGAAGAGTTCCCACACAAATATTTTTAAGAAAGACCAGACAGACTACTTTTTTCTCTTTCCTTTCTTTCTTTCTTTCTTTCTTTCTTTCTTTCTTTCTTTCTTTCTTTCTTTCTTTCTTCTTTCTTTTTGAGACAGGGTCCCCCTTTAGTCCCAGCTGGCCTTGAACTCACAGAGATCTGTCTGTCTCTGCCTCCCAAGTTCTGGGATTAAAGACGTGTGCCACCACGCCTGGCCTAAGACAGTTCTTAGCTGCCATGTGGGTGCTGGGAATTGAACCTGGATCCTCTGCTGAGTGAAGTAACCTGGATTCATCATGCTGAGTGAAGTAACACAGTCCCAGAAAAACAAACGATGAATGGTATCCCTCATCTGTGGATGCTAGTGCCAATTACCTAGTTGTAAGTATTTCTTATGCATGGCCCCTTGAGCTTTTGTCCAAAGCAGTTGGGAGTGATGCATATTGGAAACAACAACAACAACAGAAAGGACTGCATCGAAGAACTGACTGAAACAGTGAACTTCTGCTCAAAACAGTCAACTTCCTCATGGAGAATATTGAGAAAGACTGAGAAAGAGATGAAAAGCATGTTTGGCAGAATGCATGAGCTCTGGTGGGGTGGGGGATCTCTATTTCTTTTCTTTTTTTTTTTCTTTCGTTCTTTCTCTTTCTTTCTTTCCTTTTCTTTCCCTTCTTTCCCTTTCCCTTTCTCTTTTTTTTAAAATATATATTAATACTTTTAGAATGGTATCTTCTGTTCTTTCTTCTCTATCTTCCTGTCCCTTTCTTTTTCTTCTTCTTTTTTGAGACAAGGGGTCGGCGCCCGTTAGGTCCATGCTGGCCTTGAACTCCAGAAGTATCGGTGCTACTCTGACCCCAAGTTCGTGGGTGTGGTGACGTTAGGGTGTGCCACCGGTACGCCTGGCCTAAGACAGTTCTTAGCCTGCCATGTGGGTGCTGGAATTGAACCTGGATCCTCTGCTGATTAGTAGTAACCTTGTATATTCATCAATGCTAGTGAAGTAATCACAGTCCCAAAAACAAGACGATTGAAATAGGTATACCGCACTGGATCGAGTTGATCTGGGCCAAGTACCTCAGTTGAGTAGTATTTCTTATTCTTAGCATGGCCCTTGAGTAACTTTTGGTCCACAAGCAGTTTGGGATGTGATGCTGTGGAACACAACAACAACAACAGAAGGACTGTCATCAAAGAACTGACACATGAAACATGTGAACTTTCTGCGTCAAAACAATCAACTTCCTCATGGAGAATTGAGAAAATGACAGAAAGAGATGAAAGCAGGTGTTTGGCAGAATGCAATGAGCTCTGTAGGGGTGGGAGGAATGGGATCGGAAAGATGAAATAAATAAATAAAAAGATAAATAAATTATGTAATTAAAAAAATAAATTAAATATTAAAGATTGTTCATGCAGGCTATCACTCTAACCATTTTCAAAAAGCCTCTCCTGAAAAAACTCAAAAAGAACGAAGAACAGAACCGAGAAACCCGCAAAAAAGACGACGAAAAGAAGACCACGAACACGAAATGAAGAAATCTCGCGGTCCCCCTCGGGGCCTGTTCATTTTCTCAGCTACGGCATGTCCTTACCTTCAGTGTGGCACCGTCTGCACACTGTATGCTGGAGCGTCCTGTTGTAACCCACGCATTCCCTGTGCCTCCCTTCTAAAACTGACCCCTCCACTAAGACAGGGTTTCACTGTGTGGCCCAGACTGGCCTCCAAACAGCACTACTGCTGACAGCCTCAGAGAACCTCTGGCTCTTATCCCTTCATATCCTCCCTTGTATTGCCTGGGAATTGGAAGCTCAGAGTTGGTAAGGAACCTGCCTGAGGTTGCACAGCAAGTTAGAAAAGAAAACCAGGGTCTGGAGAGATGGCTCATCGGTTAAGAGCATTGACTGCTCTTGCAGAGGATCCAGGTTCAATTCCCAGCACCCACATGGCAGCTAAGAACTGTCTTAGGCCAGGCGTGGTGGCCACGTCTTTAATCCCAGAACTTGGGAGGCAGAGACAGACAGATCTCTGTGAGTTCAAGGCCAGCTGGGACTAAAGGGGGACCCTGTACTCAAAAAGNAAAGAAAGAAAGAAAGAAAGAAAGAAAGAAAGAAAGAAAGAAAGAAAGAAAAGAAAGAAAGAAAGAAAGAAAGAAAGAAAGAAAGAAAGAAAGAAAGAAAGAAAGAAAGAAAGAAAGAAGAAAGAAGAAAGAAAGAAGGAAAGAGAAAAAAAGTAGTCTGTCTGGTCTTTCTTAAAAATATTTGTGTGGGAACTCTTCATATACTAACTGTATACACTGGCAGTATCTTCCTTTACCCTGTGGTTCACCTTTCCACTTCCTTAATGAAATGAGTGGTTTGCCTGCATGTGTGTGCAATACCCACATAGGCCTGAAGAGGGTGTCAGATCCCCTGGAACTGGAGTTTGTGATGGATGTTAGCTGCTGCCATGTGGGTGCTCTTTACTACTGAGCCATCTCTCCAGCTCCCTTAATAGAATCTTTGATGAGCAGATGTTGTCAGTTTAAATGAAATACAATGTATCTTTGATAGTTAATACCTACTGTTGATGGTTCATTGTTCACTTCTTCCTCTAAAAAATACTTGTCAACTTGGGGGCTGGTGAAATTGCTCAGTGAGTAGAGGGGCTTAGGTGTCACTAAGCCTGACGTCTGAGTTCAGTTCCTAGACCCACATGGTAGAAGGAGAGAATTTTTTTTTTTTTTTGGTTTTTTCCAGACAGGGTCTCCCTTGTAGCCCCAGCTGTCTTAGAACTCTGTAGACCAGGCTGGCCTTGAACTCACAAAGATTTGCCTGCCTCTGCCTCCCGAGTGCTGGGATTAAAGGTGTGCGCCACCACACCCAGCTGAGAACTAACTCTTGCATGTTGTCCTCTGACCTCCATATGCGCCTCATGGTACACACACACACACACACACACACACACACACACACATACACACCACACAAATAAATGTAAAAGAATTGTTTTGTAAAGAAGCACTTGGGGGGTGGCTAGAGAGATTGCCTAGCATTTGAGAGCACTGACTGCTCTTGCAGAGAACCCTGGTTCAATCCCCAGCACCTACATGGCGGCTGAAAACCCTCTTTAACTCCAGTTCCGGGGGAATCCGACACCCTCTTCTGATCTTCATGGCATTGCATGACACGGGTGCACAAACCTACATGCAGGCAGTACATTCATACACATAATAAATAAATAAATAAATAATAGAATAAAACTTTTCAAGTAGTTAAAAATCCTAAAGCCTACTAAAATGAGTTTATATGGATGCATTCAATCAAAAGCTACCTTAAATGTCTCATGTGATAGTGTGTATATGTATATTGTATTTATGTGTGTATACCAGTGTATCTTATATGTGTGTATGCCATATATATATATATATATATATAAAAGAAACACTTGGGAGTCAGAGGCAAATGGAACTCTGTGAAATGGAGGCCAGCCTGGTCTGTATAGCAAGTTCCAGGCCAGCCGGGGCTACAGGGAGACCCTATCTATAAATAAATAAATAAATAAATAAATAAGGCCAGGCATGGTGGTGGTGGCGCACACCTTTAATCTCAGCACTCGGGCCAGCCTGGTCTACATAGTGAGCTCCAGGCCAGCTAGGACTAAAGGGAGACCGTCTCAAAAAGATAAAAAATAAAATAAAATAATTTTTTAATAAAGAAATATTTGTCCATCTGGCATCATCTAAATGTCCTCCTAGGCTGTCCTCTAGACCACAGTGACTATCCTTCCTGGTTTCTGTCTTGTTTGTGAGGTGTAGTAGGAGCCAAAGTTCATTTTCTCCAGGAACAAACTCCTGTACCTTTAAACCCCATTGTGAGAAGGGGTGTGTGATTTTATTTTTTTTATGTGTATGAGTGTATTTTCTTTAAATTTATATTTATTTATTTATTTATTTATTTATTTATTTTATGTGTATGAATGTCCTGTCTGCATGTAGGTTTGTGCACCCGTGTCGTGCAATGCCATGGAGGTCAGAAGAGGGTGTCGGATTCTCCTGGAACTGGAGTTCTCCTGGAATTGGAGTTACGGATGGATCTCAGCTGCCATGTGGGTGCTGGGGATTGAACTCGGGACCTCTGCAAGAGCGGTCGGTGCTCTTAACCACTAGGCCAAACCTCCAGCCCAAAACTGCTTGTTCTTTATAGAGGGGCACATGTGTCCTGGCCTTTTTACTTCTGTGTTCCCTACCAACTTAGCATATTGCCTCATAGATAGAATAATTCTAGAAAATTGTTGGGCTGGAGAGATGGCCTAGCGGTTAAGAGCGCCGACCGCTCTTGCAGAGGACCCGGGTTCGATCCCCAGCACCCACATGGCGGCCGAGAGCCGTCTGAAACTCCAATTCCAGGAGAACTCCAGTTCCAGGGGAATCCGAGACCCTCTTCTGACCTCCGTGGCATTGCACGACACGGGTGCACAAACTTGCATGCAGACAGTACATTTATACACATACAGAA
>VZQC01000543.1:150565-206512 GCA_009823505.1 Rhizomys pruinosus
TCCTCCTCCTCCTCCTTCTCCTCCTCCTCCTTCTCCTCCTCCTCCTTCTCCTCCTCCTCCTCCTTCTTTTTGAGACAGGGTCTCCCTTTAGTCCCAGCTGGCCTGGAGCTCGCTATGTAGACCAGGCTGGCCTTGAACTCACAGAGATTCACCTGCCTCTGCCTCCCAAGTTCTGGGATTAAAGGCATGCACCACCACGCCCGGCACTAAAGATGGCTTTTAGCTGCCATGTGGGTGCTGGGAATTGAACCTGGGTCTTCTGCAAGAGCAATCTGTCAGGGGTTTTGCCCCGACAATAAGGGCTCAAGGAGGGAATTCCTCCACAGGAATCATAGGCAGGAAGTTGGTCCTTCCAACGGAATAAAGGAAGGGAACACCAAAGCCACTTCCTGGAAGACCCAGGACAAGTGCTCCTGGGAGAGGATCATCATCTTTCTTCCTTATCCTGAGAATAGGGCACTGCCCACTCACATTCCCAAAGTGACCCCCAAACCAACTTCCCCAGGCCACTGAGGCCGCCCTCCAGCAGAGCCACTGCCTAGGATGGCCCTTGCATCCAAGGCGGTGCAGGCAGACATGAGGTGAGCATTTGTGGTATGTGGCACTTCCTTGGTTTGGGCACAAAGCAGAAGCCATTTTTTCTGACCAGCCTAAGGGGTTTCCTAGCTCTGCTGTGTAGAAAGAGCCAGGCATGGTTGCACATCTGTAGTCCCGCTGCTTTGAGGTAGGGGCAGGAGGATCAGGAGTTGAAGACCAGCCTTGACTACATAATGAGTTCTGGGCCAGCCAGGGCGACCCTGTCCCAAACAGAGAGGTATGAGAGGAGGGTAGTGAACACCAAGCAATAAATATTTCTGGAAAGTTCAGAGAGCAATACAGAGGTCAGTAGGACTGGAAAGTAGGTATGTGGGTGTTAGTTACATCTCTTATTTTGGCACATCTGAAAACATGTCACTATCTTAATTTGAAATGATAAATATAACCTAACATCTAGGGCTGGGCTGTAGCTCAGTGGTACAGTGGTTTCCTAACATATGAAGCCTGGGTTCTATCCTGGGCAGTTGCAAAATAGAAAACACTGTGACATTTGCATAGCATAGCCAAAAGTTTCAAGATGTCTCCCAGAAGGTTCAAGATGTCTCCTTTCTCATTTTGCCTAGAAATGGCCCTCCCCGGCAGCCTTCCCTTCTCCTCTGCTCGGTGAGGTCTCCAGGAGCCTCGCCAGTGGGCAGCTGCTGTTCCCTGTCTGGTAGCATCTCCCCAAGTATGTTCTAAAGACTAAGGGTGGTGCTGGCCGAGGCTGCCAGGGTTCAGCTCTGCCAGGACTGCAGAGCATGGGGAAGTTCTGCATCCATGCCCTGGATTTCCCTCCCAGCCCATCCCATCATCTCACTAACGGCTACAGGCTGAGAGGGCCACAGCCCAGGGCCTGGGACAGCTGAGGGGCATCTGACTGGTCACCCTCCTGCTGGGTGGATGGAATGCTAGGGTGCGGAGCAGAGTAGACACGGGTGGTATTGTGCTCCCTTCCCACAAGGCTGACCTGTGTTCCACCTTCTCTTCCTTTATAGATAAGGACACTGCAGCCCAGGGAGGCACAGCCAAGTACAGGCTGAAACCAAGTGCAGACATTTTCTCCCATCTTGGCCACAGGGTCCTGAAAGGACAAGACGTCACTCAGAAGCCTTCCTCCCTCAAGTCCATATCTGTGTCAAATCATGAACTAAGCTGGGTGTGGTGGCACCTTTAACTCAGCACTCAGGAGGCAGAGGCAGAGGCAGGCAGATCTCTGTGAGTTCAAGGCCAGCCTGGTCTACATAGTGAGTTCCAGGCCATCTGGAGCTACAGGGAGACCCTGTTTCCAAAAGACAAAATAAAACAAAACAAAACAAAAAACCCCAACTCAGTGCAAGGGGCTAGAGTGCTGGTTCAGAGGTTAGGAGAACTGGCTGTTCTCCGAAAGGACTTGGGTTCAGTTCCCAGAACCTACATAGTGGCTAACACCCTCTTCTGACCTCCTTTAGCATTGTACAACATGGGTGCACTTACATATATGCAGGCAAAACACTCATACACATAAAATAAAGTAAATAAGTAAAAAAATTTAAAGATATATCCTTAGAGAAGAAACAAATACATGAACTATTCAGCAACAACAATGCATGTGTGGATAAAGAGAACAGGAAACAGTTACCCCAGACATGGCTGCGCAGACCTAGAACTCCAGCATTCGGGAGGCTGTGGCAGGACTGCCATAACCTTGGCCACATAGAGCAACCTGGCTACAGAGTAAGACTTTGTTTCTTAACTTTTTAATATTTTTCCCCATCATAGTGGCCCACACCTTCAACCCCAGCACTCAAAAGGCAGAGGCAGGAAGATCTCTGTGAGTTCAAGGCCATCCTGGTCTACATAGTGAGTTCCAGGCCAGCTGGGACTACAGGGAGACAGGGTCTTAAAAAGACCAAAAATAATTTTAAAGGGGGTCTGTGAGATAGCTCAGCAAGTAAAGACACTTGCTGTCAAGCCCGAGTTTGATCCCCCAGGACCAACAAGGTAGAAGAATCAACTTTCAAAACTTGTCTACGTGCACACCCACTGTGGCACACATATGCCCACACACTTGTACACATACACACACCAATAAATAAAATGTAAAAACAACTAAAGAAAGAGAAGAATAAATAAATAAAGCAACTGAGCAAAACCACATGTTAACAATGGCTGCAGGTCCTCAAGAGGGCCCAGGCCTTTTGCTACAGTTCTAAATTCATAGTCTGCCAGCAGGGGGTGCTGTCTTCCTGCTATTCAAGGAAGCTGAGATCAAAGCCAGGAGGTCTACCCCTGGCACTCAAGGCCACATAGAGGGAGCCCATGTTGGGTTTATAGAGGCAGGGCCAGTTCCTCCTAGCCACGCAGAGGGGCTAGACTGTGGCCCACCCAGCCTTCCCTGGAGATGTACGTGGAATCTAGGTAGATGTCCACCCCAGCTGCCCCAGGCCACAGGGCTAGCCTTCTCCAGCAGAACCTTTTCACTTCCTCCTCCCTACGATACCATCGCTTTCCAAGAGCCAAGAAAATGGGGTCAAGTAAATGGACTCGTATTGTCAAGAAAGTGGTAAGAGATGGTGAGATAGCTCAGCAAATGAAGGCCCTTGCCGCCAAGGCTTGACCCCCAGGCCCCACGTGGAAGAGAGAGCAGCTCCCACAGGCTGTGTTCTGATCTCCACCATGCGGCCTACACACATCCCCCATCCCAACACACAAACACACACACACACACACACACACACACACACACACACACACAAAATGAACGAATAAATAATTTTGTAAATAATGGCAGTTACTGGTCTCTGCAGCTTCTTAAGACCTTGTTATCATGGAAAACATCTCCCACCAGACAATTTGCAAGGCTACACCGTGTGGCCAGGTCAGATTCTGAGCATACCCAAGTGACCCCTGACAACTATACGGGGCACAAAGCCCCTGATGTGTGCTGGAGAGGTGAGAGAGACCCTGGAACTGCCACCCCTGTGAGGACTACCTCCACCTCCCAGGCTACCCAAGCCTAAAGTAGAGGATGCATCAAGGTCCTGAGCTTCATCTTGACAACACCATCTATGGTCCCCCAAAGTGCCCCAGTCTCACACCAGGCAAAGCCTTGCCCTGGCCCGCACCCCAGTTTCCAGGGCTCTCTCCCATCTGCACCACTACATCATGCTGTGCCCACTTCCCACCATGACAGCCCTTCACCCACCCGGGCCCCTGGCAGCCCCAACATCTACGTAAGGAAGTGGGAAAGTCCTACTTCTGAACCCACTACAGCCATTGGCCGTGGGCCCAGACAGGCTGTCAGTTTCCACTGCCTGCCCCTGATGACGAGACAGGCCAGCTGGGCTTTGGCCTGTGCCCAGGAGATGAGAGGGAGGTCAGAAAGGGAAGAGTGGGAGGGGGAAGGCCGAGGATCGGAGCGGGGTGGGGGGGCTTTTGGGTGGGATTTCCCATAGGTTCCAGGCAAAGCAATGTGTCCACAGGGTGCTGAGCTGTTCAACAGAGAACAAAATCTCACCTGGGCCGTCCCAGGATGGAGAGAGTGGGTCTGTTTTCGGGTTGGTTTGGTTTTCCTATCAGACCTGGTAAATTTCACTTTCAGAAAGTCCCACCTGGTCTCAGCCAATAGAGAACACAGAAAGCTGGGCTACATCTGTAGGTACCACATCTGGTCAAAGTAAAATCTCCCAAAGGGTCACAATAGACAGAGTGAAGAGGTGAGGCCCCTTCTTATCTGGGTTTTACCTACGTGCCCCAACACCCCAACGTTTGAGTGACCAGCTACCAGATCACCTAGCACACAGACTCACAGGCTCCACCCAGATGTAACCAACTAAATGGGAGTCTGCATGTGTATTCGAGTATGAGACAGGCTGGAGACAAGGAGTTAGAAACGCTGCATTGCTTGTCTCAGGTGTAAAAAGCCAACTTTACCCCCATTTTACAGATAGGAAAACTGAGATGCAGGGAAGTTAAGAAAGTTGCTTGGGTCGGGGATGTCACTCAGTTGTCAGCGTGCTTGCCTAGTATATACAAAGCCCAGGGCTCCATCCCCAGCACCACATAAACCAGATGTGGTGGCCTCTACCTATAATCCCAGCACTGAGGAGATGAAGACAGAGAGATCAGAAGTTTAAGGTCATCCTCAGCTACATACTGAGTTCACGGCCAACCTGGGATACATGAGACTTTGTCTTTAAAATAAATGTGCCTGAATTCACCCAGCGAGGCTATGCTGCAGCCAGGACTAGAGCCCATCGGCTCACTCTTTAACCACGGGCTTGGCTGCCTGGAGTGGGATGGGCTGCAGCCATTGCTCTGCAGCTCGTCCCTGTCCCTACACTGGCTGCTCCCTTCCCCTAACTCCTGCCCATCACTGCCTCTGTTCAAGTAGCAGCTTTACCCCAAACCCACCAGCTCTTCCTCACCTTCCTGCCAGGTGGGCATGGGAGTGGCCCTCTGAAGGTCCCCGTACCTCTACCCTGTCCCCACATCCCACTCACAGTGCAGACGAAGGGTCTTTGTTTTATTGGGGTTCTTTTTACTTTGTGGTATTAAGGAAGAGCCCAGGGCTTCATGCATGGTGGCAAGCATTCTGCCACTGAGCTATGATCCTACCCCTCTGCTAACCTCTATTTTTATTTTGAAGGTCTAAGTTCCCCAGGATGGACTTGAACTCACTCTATAACCTAGTCAAGTCTTAAACTTATAATTCTCCTGCCTCAGCCTCCTGAGTAGTGGGGATTATAGGACTGTATCACCAGGCCTGGGTGCCAGAGAGATCTATGAACATATATAAATACTTTATCATTTATCATCATCATTTTGAGACAGGGTCTTATTATGTAGTCCTGGCTGGCCTGGAATTCACTATATAGACCAGGCTGGCCTCCAACACAGAGAGGTATGCCTCCATCTCAGAGGGATCTTGAAACCATAGGTCAAACCTCCCATGTCACAGAGTACTGGTACTGTTTAGACTTCTCAGCCCCCACAATTGGGATCCAAACTTTAAAAAAAAAATGAACATTTCAGGGCTGCAGAGTTGTATTGGCAATTAAGAGCACTGGCTGCTCCTGTGGAGAACACAAGTTTGGTTCCCAGGACCCATATGGCAGGTAACAACCATTCAGAACTCCAGTTCTAGGGGATTCCATGCCTTCTGACCTCCACAGGCATGGTGCGCCTGGGTACACTTACATACATGCAGGAAAAACATTGAAACGTGGAAAAAATAAATTTTAAGAAAAATTGGACATTTTTAAAGTTGAGAGAGAGAGAGAGAGCTCACATGTCACAGGTAATGTGTGGTGGTCAGAGGACAACTTCCAGCATCTTCCACTTTATTTACTGAGGCGAGGTCTCCTATTTCTGCACCGCCGCACATGCCCCTGTTCTGCTTCCCAGCCACCATGAGAGCACTGGAATTACAGATATGCTTACACATTAATTCCAGCCCAGCCATTGCTAACAGTGAGACCCTATCTCAGAAAAGAAGGCAGGCAGGGAGGAAGGGAGGAAGGGACAGAAGGAGGAAGAGAGAGAGGGAGGAAGAGACAAACAATGGGGCTAGAAAGATCCCCAGTGCACGTACAGTTCTTGCAAAGGACCAGAGTTCAGTTCCCAGCACCCACATCAAGTGGCTCACACCTGCCTGTAACTCCATCTCCAGAGAATCTGACACCTCTTCTGGCCTCTGCACCCACATGCACACACACACACACACACATACAGACACACATATATATATATACATAATTAAGAAACAAAAATAAATATTTTTAAAAAGACAAAGAAAGGAAAGAAAAAAAGGCAGATGTGGCAGTTCATCCTGGACGCTGAGCGTTTAGAAGACTGAGGCGGGAGGAGTGCCACGGGCTCTAGGCAGCCTGGGCTGCTCAGCGAGTTCTGAGCCAAGCCAGCCTAGGGTACAGAGTAAGACCCTCTTAAAAACCAAAGGGAAGCGGGGCGTGGTGGCGCATGCCTTTAATCCCAGCACTCAGGAGGCAGAGGCAGAGGCAGACGAATCTCTGTGAGTTCGAGGCCAGCCTGGTCTACAGAGCGAGCTCCAGGGCTGGGACTAAAAGGGAGACCCTGTCTCAAAAAAAAAAAAAAAAAAAAAAAGGAGCTGGGCATGGTGGCACACACCTTTAACCCTAGCACTTGGGAGGCAGAGGCAGGCCAGCCTGGTCTACATAGTTTCCAGGACAGCTAGAGCTACAGGGAGACCCTATCTCAAAAAGACAAAAACAAACGAACAACAACAAAAGGAACATTAAAGCAGCCTCACGCCACCCCCAGACACAGTGGCAGCCACCCTGCCTCTGCTCTTTGCTCTCTCCATAGCTATTGTCAAAGCCAAGGAGAACAGAGTGGTTTGAGTGCGGAACCGTGTTATCACAAGTGCCGGACTTCTAGGTGTCCCCAGTAGCACCATATCTAGGCAGACATGAGAGCAGCCCTCTGAGCTCCTGTAAGCCTAGGACGCCCTCCCTTGTGCTGGCCCCACCACCTCTGCCTTCCACCTCCCACACTGCACCACTCCAAAGCAAGGACTGTAACAGACTCACATTTGTGGCTGCTACCACAATGCAGCATACAACAGGTACTTAACAGTGGCTCGCCTTTACACAACAGTCACCATACTCCAGGAGGTGCTCTCAGCATCTTATACCTCTTAACCTATACAGTCTTAATGCCCACCCCCCAAAAAGCCTGCATTGGACTTGCAACCAATGCAAAGGTGCTAAGAGATGGACCTCAGAATGATGCTAAAAGCAGAAATCCCATGCCAGTCCCTATTTCTTTTTTAACATTAATTTATTTATTATTATTTTATGTGTATGAGTGTACTGTCTGCATGTAGGTTGGTGCACCCGTGTTGTGCAGTGCCGCAGAGGTCAGAAGAGGGTGTCGGATTCTCCTGGAACTGGAGTTAAAGACGGTTCTTAGCTGCCATGTGGGTGCTGGGAATCGAACCCAGGTCCTCTGCAAGAGCAGTCGGTGCTCTTAACCGCTGAGCCATCTCTTCAGCCCCTCTTCCCTATTTCTTTTTTTTATTTCTTTTTTAAAAATTTATTTATTGATGTTTTGTGTATTTTATACATCATTTTTCATTTCTGTTCAGGCATATTCCCCTATCCCTTCCCCCCACCCCACCCCATCCCATCCTAGATCATACATTCTGCCATAACTGCCCTGCATCTTTCTCTCAGTCTTCCCTATTTCTTAAGGCAGGGTCTTGATATATACTCCAAGTTGTCCTCAGTTCTCTTGCTTCAGCCTCCCAAATGCTAGGGTTACAGTCATTCTCTCTCTCTCTCTCTCTCTCTCTCTCTCTCTCTCTCTGCGCTCTCCACACATTATGAAAGGCACGAAAGAACCCTGTGCTGGATCAGCTTATGGGGGTCAGCACTGACACACCTGGGGTTAGGGAGACTCAACTGGGGAATTGGCTCCATTGCATATGGGCCTGTTGGGGCACAAATCTGTGGAGTACTGGTCTTGACGGTCGAGCGCAGTGTGTGGAGGGCCAGCCCACAATGAGTGGGTGCCACCCTGGGCCAGGTGGTTGTGTACTTATAAGAAGGAGGCTGAGTATGAGCCAGAGGAAGCAAGCCAGTTGAAAGCATTCCTCCATCAGCCTGTTGCTTCATCCCGCCTCGAACCGCCTAGTTCCTGCCCTGAGTGTCCTGCCTTGGGCTCTCTAAGTGATGATGAACTGTTGACCAGGAGTGTAGCTGAATAACCCTTCTTCCGCCCAAAAAGTTGGTGTCAGTCAGAGTGTTGTCACAGCAATGGAAGACCAAACTTAGAACAGAAATTGGTTACCGATAAGAGTGGGGTGGATTGCTGTGACAGACCTGATCTTGGTGTTTTGGGGAAGGATGATGGAGGCGTTTGGAACTTTGGGCTTGGAAGATCATTGAAGTGCCTAAAGATTGTTGCTTGGAGCTTGGAGCATTTTTGTGAAGGATTTGTAGAAGAGGAGGCCTGGCTTTTGTGAAGTTTCTAGTTTCAAGGGAAGCAGAGATTCAGCCAGACTGTTGTATTATGTTTTGTGGAATCTATGGTTTCTGGTCAGCTGGGCTAAGAACAGCGTAAGTAACAAGAGACCAGGACCTGAATGAAACCTCTTTGTTTCTGGACAACTTGATGCTGTAGATGGGGCTGAAAAATCAAGCTGTAAAGTACAAGAGACCAGCATCACTGTGGCAAAATCTTTCTGGGAAGAATTCTTTCTAGGGTCAGCACACAGATGTTCCCGAAGAAGGCCCGAGCCTCCCATCTATATTCAGAACAGGACTTGGTAGTGAGTAAGAGTCCTCAAAAAGACCCACCAAAAAAAAAAAAAAGTCTCCTATATGGTTCTAGTATTGAAATTTGAGTGGTCCAGGAGAGCAGCCGAGTGCTTTGCACTGTGAGAGGTCAGGAAAGACTCATTGGTGGAAGAGCACCCGGTTGCAGTGAAGAACCCCAGGCATTGCAGGGGTCACTGGAGAAAGCATGAGGCTTGGCAACCAGGAGTAGGTCAGTAAGAGGCCATGGTGCAGGTTCTGCCTCAGTTTCATGGGCAACCCCAGCTTTTTGAGATTGGAGATGCCGGGACCGTGGGATGACCACCAAGAGCAGCGGCAAGTGTGGAATGGAGTCAGCCTGGGCCTTCGAGATGAGCTGTGTGTGCTGTGGACGGCAGAGTCGGAGAGGGGGAGCTGCCGAGACCCTTTGGAGCCCAGAAGATCATGAGTGAATCCTAGGTGTCCAGCCTTGAGCTACTTGCTGGACTTAGGTTTTGTTTGAGTGTGCCTGATTCTTCCCTTTGAAATAAGACAGTACGTGTTTTGGATTTTACAGCAGCCCACAGTTAATAGACTGAACTTTTAAGTGTTTGGACATTTTAAGGGCTGTGGGGCTTTTAAGGTTGTACTGTCTTAGGTTGTGATTAATGTTAACATCATACTTTGGGGATAAGACCTGGAAAGGTGGTGGTTTAATAGTGATGTGTTTTGTGTGTCAAGTTGACAAGGGGTCAATTGTGCTGGATAGCTTTAGTGTCAACTTGACACACCTGGGCTGAGGGAGCCTCAATTGGGGAATTGGCTCCATTGGATTGGCCTGTGGCCACATCTGTGGAGTATTGTCTTAATGGTCGAGCAGTGTGGGAGGGCCCAGCCCACAATGAGTGGTGCCACCCCGGGCAGGTTGTTGAGTATGGTATAAGAAGGCAGGCTGGGCATGAGCCAAGGGAGCAAGCCAGTGAACAGCATTCCTCCATGGCCTGTGCTTCAGCTCCTTCCTCCAGGTTCCTGCCCTGAGTTCTTGCCTTGGGCTCCCTAAGTGATGAATTGTGACCCAGGAGATGTAAGCTGAATAAACCCTTTCCTCCCCAAGTTGGTGTCAGTCAGAGTGTTTTGTCACAGCAATGGAAGACAAACTAGAACAACCCCCTTACCAGATATGATGCTCTGACCTTGAACTTGGACTTTCCAGGCTCCAGCACCATGAGATAGATAAATTTCTTCTTTATAAATCATTCTGTAGTGTTCTGTTTTAACCATACAAATGGACTAGGACATAATTCCTTTCAACCACCTTATGAGGTAGTTGCTATTATTAATCCATTTTATAGTTGAAGAAACTGAGGCACAAAGAGGTGACTTAAGCCTAAAGTTGTCATAGGCTAAGTCTGATGTAGGGTATAAACTGGGCAGGTTGACTAAAATGTCAAACTCTGGACTGGAGAGATGGCTCAGTGGTTAAAAGCACTGGCTGCTCTTACAAAGGACCTGGGTTTGATTCCCAGCACCCACATGACAGCTAACAACCATCCATAACTCCAGTTCCAGGGGATCCTAGACCATCTCTGGCCTCTATAAGCACTACCTGCATGTGGCACACACACTTACATACATGCAGACAAACACTCATACCCATAAAATAAAAATAAATATCACTGGGTGTGGTACTGCACACCTTTAGTCCCAGCCCTCAGGAGGCAGGGGCAGGTATAGCTCTGTGAGTTCAAGGCCAGCCTGGTCTACAGAGTGAGTTCCAGGCCAGCCAAGGCTACAGGGAGACCTTGTCTCAATAACACCAATAATAATAATAACAACAACAATAATAAATATCCCTCCCCCAAATTTTTTAAGTCAAACTCCTGGCCAGATGCCCTACCATCCCTGAAAATGGACTTTGAGTAAGGCAAGGGGCAGGCTCAGTCAACACATGCACACGTGTCAGGTGAAATAGTAGCTCCTGAAGATGCTACAACTGAGCCCGTCACCTTGGGAGCTTCCCGGACAGCAGGTGCTGGAATGTGATTAGGTTTAAGTTGCCCGGGACTGGAGATGTAGCTCATTTGGTAGGTGCTTTCTTTTTTTTAAATTTTAATTTTACTTTATTATTTTTTTATGTGTATGAGTGTACTGTTTGCATGTAGGTTGGTGCACCCGTGTCATGCAATGACACACAGGTCAGAAGAAGGGTGTTGGAGTCCCCTGGAACTGGAGCCAAAGATGGTTCTTAGCCACCATGTAGGTGCTGGGAATTGAACCCAGATCCTCTGCAAGAGCAGTCGGTGCTCTTAACCACTGAGCCATCTCTGCAGCCCCTGTAGGTGCTTTCATAGAATGTACAGATCCCTGGGTTCAGGGCTGGAGCAATGGCTCAGCAGTTACGAGCACATGCTGCTTCATTACATAAGTACCAGAGTTCTGACCCCCAACACCATGACAGGGTGGGTTCCATCGTACACCTGGAACCCCAGTTCTGAGGGGTGCAGAAACTAGAGACTGGCTAGGTAGGGCAGGTGGGTTTCCAGCCTGGCTGAGGAAACATGAGCTGCAGGTTCAGGGAGAGGTCGTGACTCAAAGGAGCAGGAGAGGAGCGGCAGAAGATGCCTGACACGCTTTTCTGGCCTCCATGTACAGAGCTGCACGAAGCCACACATATCTGTGTATATAGTCACACAGACACACATATGAAAGAATTTTATTTTATTTTTTAGTCTTTTTGAGACAAGGTCTCCCCAGCTGGCCTGGAACTAGCTATGTAGACCAGGCTAGCCTTGATCTCACAGAAATCCTCCTGCCTCTGCCTCCTGAGTTCTGGGATTCAAGGTGTGCAAACCACGCCTGGCTAAAAGGAAATCTTTTCCTCAAAAAAAGAAGCTTTAGGCTCATACCCAGGACTGCGTAAATCAAGTGTTCTGGCCCACACCTGTAATGGAAACACTTAGGAGATAAAGGCAGCGGTCAGGAGCTCAAGTCATCCTTCCTTACACATTGAATTTAAGGTTACAGGAGACCTTGTCTCAGAAAATAAAATGTTAAAGTCACTTCTGTGGGGCCCAGTGTGACTGCAAGTTCTTTAGAAAATGCAGACAAGGGGCTAGAGAGATACCTTGGTGGTTGAGCACTGGCTGCTCTTTCAGAAACCCCCGAGTTCAGATCCCAGCACCCACATGGCAGCTAACAACTGTCCATAACTCCAGTTCTAGGGGGATTTGACACCTTCTTCTGGCCTCTGCAAGCATTGCACGACATGGGTGCACTTATATACATGTAGGCAATACAGTCATACAAAAATAAAAATAAATAAATCAAAAAATCTATTAAAAAAAAAAAAAGGAACGAGCCAGGGGTGGTGGCGCATGCCCTTAATCCTAGCACTTGGGAGGCAGAGGCAGGAAGATCTTTGTGAGTTCAAGGCTAGCCTAGTCTACAGAGTGAGTTCCAGGACAGCTGGGGCTACAGGGAGACCCTGTTTTGAAAAGACCCCCCAAAAAGAAAAGGAACAAAAATGCAGACGGGTAGGTCAGCACCCCCAAAACAATGAGAATGGAGGGAACAGATCTGAACATGCAGAAGCCGGGCAGACAGGGTCATGGTCAAGGTGGCAGGTGCCAGGCAGCCTTGGGCAGCTGGGAAAGGTAAGGAGACACCCCACTCCAGCCTGTCTAGAAGCACAGCTCTGTGGCCACCTTTCAGACTCTCGCCCTTCAGAGCTACTAGATAACATTCTTGTATTCTCAGATACCAAATTTGTGACAGTTCATTCTATCAGGGAGAGGAAACTAATATAAAATGTTACCAGGATGGGAGCCGGGCGTGGTGGCGCATGCCTTTAATCCTAGCACTCGGGAGGCAGAGGCAGGCAGATCTTTGTGAGTTCAAGGCCAGCCTGGTCTACAGAGTGAGTTCCAGGACAGCTGGGGCTACAGAGAGACCCTGTCTCGAAAAGACAAAAAAAAAAATGTTACCAGGATGGGGACTGGAGAGATGGCCTAGTGGTTAAGAGTGCTGACTGCTCTTGCAGAGGACCCGGGTTCGATCCCCAGCACCCACATGGCGGCTGAGAACCGTTTGTAACTCCAATTCCAGAACTCCAGTTCCAGGGGAATCCAATGCCCTCTTCTGACCTCCAAGGCATTGCACGACACGGGTGCACAAACCTACATGCAGACAGTACATTCATACACATATGAAAATAAATAAAATAAAAAAAAATGTTACCAGGATGAATGAAAGCTCCTACCCTGGGCTGCCATGAATGGAGATGATGAAAAGTAGCCAAAATAATATGGGGTCTTGGGGACATTAATAGAAGGAAGGCAACTCAGGTGAGAAGGGGTGATACTCCTCGGTGCTGGCTCGGGCAGCACCAGGCCCACTCTGGTACCAGGGACCAACAGCAGAAGCTGAGCTGTGTTGAGGGGTCCACACTTTAACACCCCAATTGACCCTTGAATGTGTATCACTCTCAAACCCTTGTGTCTCTGGACAGGCTTTTCCCAGCATCTAGCCAGGCGCCCAGCCCCATATGTTGCCAGGATCCCCAGCAGCCTCACCTCTGTCCACTGTCACCAGCTCCTGCTTCGAAGGCAGATGTGTCATTTGATGGCATGGCCAAGTTACAGACAGGCTGCAACCCACTGAGGTCTGCACAGCTGGCCTTCTCCCCTGTCGCCACCTTGCATCGTCGCCTCCTTTGCCTGCTCTGTGCTGGCCACACTGGCCACCTTCTTCCTGTCCCCACTTCCATGGGCTAGCCTCTTCTGCTAATATCTCCTGGCCAATCACTCCCCGTGTGTGCGTGTGTGTGTGTGTGTGTGTGTGTATCTGTGTGTGTGTCTGTGTCTGTGTCTGTGTGTGTGTCTGTGTGTGTGTGTCTGTGTGTGTGTCTGTGTCTGTGTGTATCTGTGTGTGTGTCTGTGTCTATCTGTGTGTGTGTCTATGTGTGTGTCTGTGTGTGTCTGTGTGTGTGTCTGTGTGTCTGTGTGTGTGTCTGTGTGTCTGTCTGTGTCTGTCTATCTGTGTCTGTGTCTGTGTGTGTCTGTGTGTGTCTGTGTCTGTGTGTGTCTGTGTATCTGTCTCTGTCTGTCTGTGTCTGTGTCTGTGTCTGTGTGTGTGTCTGTGTCTGTGTGTGTGTCTGTGTGTGACTGTGTGTGTGTCTGTGTCTGTGTCTGTGTGTGTGTCTGTGTCTGTGTGTGTCTCTGTGTGTCTGTGTGTGTCTCTGTGTGTCTGTGTGTGTCTGTGTGTGTGTGTCTGTGTGTGTCTGTGTCTGTGTCTGGATCCTCTCCTCTGAGAGGCTGCCTTAATCTGCAGATTCAGTCAGGAGGTTTGTTTCTGCTTTCAAAAATGTGGGCTATGAATTTTTGGTATTTATTCGTTCAAACTCTTTCTATGAGCAATGAAAAGGCATTATAAACAACTTTATTCCAAACTCAGAATATTTTAATTTTATAAGATCTTTCCATTTATGTTCATTCAAGGCAGCTACTCTTAATTTTTTTTTTAATTTTATTTCTGTATGTGTATGAATGTACTGTCTGCATGCAAGTTTGTGCACCCGTGTTGTGCAATGCCACGGAGGTCAGAAGAGGGTCTCGGATTCCCCTGGAACTGGAGTTCTCCTGGAATTGGAGTTTCAGACGGTTCTCGGCCGCCATGTGGGTGCTGGGGATCGAACCCGGGTCCTCTGCAAGAGCAGTCGGTGCTCTTAACCGCTAGGCCNAGGGGTGATAAATGAACACAGACAGACAGAATTTCCAGACAGCTTGGAAGTTATTAATATAGACCTTCAACTAAGATTTTCTTAAAGACAACCTGCCCTTATCTTGCTCTGTGATGCTACTTTACACGAATAAGCTTTATTGAATTTATGGTATTTATTCATTCAAACTCTTTCTATGAGCAATGAAAATGGCATTATAAACAACTTTATTCCAAACTAAGAATATTTTAACTTTATAAGATCTTTCTATTTATGTTCATTCAAGGCAGCTACTCTTAATTTTTAAAGGAAGAGAAATTTCTCATAGTCTGAATGTCATTTCAATATATATTGGCATATCATATCAGACAAGGTAATGGATATCCATTGAGTTTTCTGCTGTTGAACTTCCAACAATCTAATATTAACACTGATTTTCTGTCTAAATTTCAAGATCTAACATACAGGTGGCCTATCAAACAAAAACTTTGTTTAGTATTCAGGTATTTACATTGAAATGTTTTGATTCATTTATTAATAACCAATTTCCATATATATATATATATATATCATCACTTCTGTAAGTACCAATCTATAAGTAGAATGGGAATTTTGATAAATTTTATATAAAGCTCTTTAGACATTTTCTAAATTCAATAAAGCTTATTCATGCAGAGTAGCATCACAGAGCAAGATAAGGGCAGGTCATCATTAAGAAAATCTTAGTTGAGGGTTTATATTAATAACTTCTAAGCTGTCTGGAAATTGTCTGTTTGTGTTCATTTATCACCCCTGGCTCTTATAATTGTTCTGTCTCCTATTCTGCAATGGTCCCTGAGCCCTGGAAGACAGAGATTTGATATGTGTGTCCTATTCAAAGGCCAGCACTCTTCAGCCTCTTGTGCTCTGCACTTTGGCAATTTGTGGATTTCTGGGTTCATCAATATCTGTTGCATAAGAAAGGTTTGCTGGCAAGAGTCAAAAGATACATTAATATTCTTTCCATCCTCTGTTTAATGTTACCTAAGCCTTATGTGTAGAGATTGAACTTTCTTTTTGTTTTTTTTGTTTTTTTTGTCTTTTCGGGACAGGATCTCCCTGTAGCCCCAGCTGTCCTGGAATTCGCTCTGTAGGCCAGGCTGGCCTTGAACTCACAAAGATCTGCCTGCCTCTGCCTCCCAAGTGCTAGGATTAAAGGTGGGCGCCACCACACCCAGCTGAGATTGAACTTTCTTGAGCAAGCTTTCAGTAATTATATGACAAGGAGAGAATTTAATGTGAAAGAAATCTAACTATTTGATTGAGAAAAAAATACCATTCTACAGTCTGAAAATGTGTGCATTTCAAGATTAATCATATTCTGGGGTTTTTTTTGGTGAGGGTATATATTTATTAATCAACATAGTTAATTTCTAGCTTGTATTATTACAATAATCCAGTTAATAAAATGTATACTTGTTTTAAAAAAAAATGTGGGCTATGATCTAGGCAGGCCATCCCCCAAGGACAGGACATAGTCCAACAGGCCATACTGGACTGGACTAGACTAAGCTAACTTGTCTACAGTGACACCTCCCCCAGCCTCGTAGGCTCCCCCAGTCTCCCTCTATCCTAAGAGGCAAAGTATGTGTATATGCAGACCTAAAAATGAATCACATCTACTCAAGAAGCGTGTGGGTCCCATATGAGTGGGAGCCGCAGAGACTTCCAGTAAGGGCCGCTCCTGTCCCAGCAGAGCTGCTCTCAAGCTGAGTAATGCGGCTGCCCAGTCTCAAGGCTCGGGACTCCTGCCACCACAGTCTCTAACCAGGAAGGTAGGCCTCAGTTAAGAGAAACCAGTAGCACCTCCTTCGGCCTCTTCCCATGTGGTCCTGTTCCTGCAGGTCCCTGTTCCTGGGGCATCCCATGGAATTCAACCTCCAGACAGTATCTGTCCTTCTCCTACACAGATGGACTCAATAAATCTTTTTTTATTTATTTATTTTATTTATTTCTGTATGTATATGAATGTACTGTCTGCATGTAGGTTTGTGCACCCGTGTCATGCAATGCCACGGAGGTCAGAAGAGGGTCTCAGATTCCCCTGGAACTGGAGTTCTCCTGGATTTGGAGTTTCAGACGGTTCTCGGCCACCATGTGGGTGCTGGGGATCGAACCCGGGTCCTCTGTAAGAGCGATCAGCCTCTTAACCGCTAGGCCATCTCTCCAGCCCCTTTTTATTTTTTATTTTATTTATTTCGTATGTGATGAATGTACTGTCTGCATGCAGATTTGTGCACCCGTGTCGTGCAATGCTGAGGAGGTCAGAAGAGGGCATCAGATTCCCCTGGAACTGGACTTAAAGACGGTTTTCAGCCGCCATGTGGGTGCTGGGGATCGAACCTGGGTCCTCTGTAAGAGCAGTCAGTGCTCTTAACCACTAGGCCATCTCTCCAGCCCCTCAATAAATCTTATTTATGTGTGTGCACCCATCTGTGCTAGTTAGAGCTTTGCCCACTCGCTTCTATTTTTTCTTAAAAATTGTTATGATTCGAGAATTTCATGTCATGTATTGTGCCTTGGCAGATCTCTGTGAGTGAGTTCAAGGCCAGCCTGATCTATACAGCGAGCTCCAGGCCAGCTAGGGTTACAGGGAGACCCTGTCTCAAATACACACAAAAAAATTAAAAAAAAAAAAAAAAAAAAAAGAAATCTACCTTGCCTCAGGCCTCCAGAGTATTGGGATTAAAGGTGTGACCACACGCCTGGTCCTCTCTCTTGTTAATTAATAAATATATATTCATTATCATCATCATTATCATTATTCATTTTATGGGGCTCTAAATCTCTACTGGAAGGGGCAGTTACCAGAAAGTTTAGATTAGCCCACAGATGAGAACCCTGCTGTGGCAGTAACAAGTCACGTCCTGTCATGGAAAGGACTTCCCAAGAGCACACCCACAAGATGGGAAACAAATCAGCCTACACTACATTCGGGAAATGCCAAATTACGATTGACAAGGATAATATCGTGAGGTACTACTTGCCATATATGTAGTGACCCATGTCAATCTAATTGCCTTGCAGAAGTCAGACAGAGGCCACCGATTTCCCTGAACTGCGAGTTATTGTCCGTTGTTTTAAATTACCATGTGGGTTCCTGGAAATTGAACTCAGGTCCTCGCAAGAGCAGCAGTAAGAGTACTTCTTTTTTATTTTATTTCTATTTTATTTTGTTAACTGATTTTATTTTTTACTTATTTATTTACTTATTTTTTGGTCTTTTTGTTTTTTTTTTGAGAAGGGTCTCCCTGTAGCCCCAGCTGGCCTCGAGCCATCGCTATGTGAGCCCAGCTGGCCTTGAACTACCCAGGATATTCACCGCGCCTCTGGCTCTGCCTCCCAGAGTGCTGGGTTTACAAGCAGGCGCACACGCCCCTATAATTTTTAAAATTATTATTATTTTATGTGTTATGCGTGTACTGTCTGGTATGTAGGTCTGTGCACCCATGTTGTGCCTTGCTGCAAGGGTCCAAAGAGAGTGTCGGATTTCCCCTGGAACTGGAGTTCAAGCCGGTTCTTAGCAACCATGTGGTTGCTGGAATCGACACCCAGGTTCTCTGCAAGACGCAGTAGGTGCTCTTACCGCTGAGCCATCCCTCAGCCCTCAGGCAGCCATTCTCTTCTTAACCCACCTGAGCCATCTCAACGCCTCCCTTTTTTTTTTTTTTTTTTTTTTTTGGTCTTTTCGAGACAGGGTCTCCTTGTAGTCCCAGCTGTCCTGGAACTCACTCTGTAGACCAGGCTGGCCTTGAACTCACAAAGATCCACCTGCCTCTGCCTCCCAAGTGCTAGGATTAAAGGCGTGCGCCACCACGCCCCCATCAACTCCAATTTTCCATTGTCCAGACAGGATCTGAGTGTCTCTGGAAGTCACGCTGCCTGCACAAACCCAGAAAACCTCATACCTGAAGGCCATCATTACTCCCACTGTGCAGGATGGCTAGGTGAGACAGCAGTGGGTACCCAGCAGCTGGGCTCCACACTTCAAAGACTCGTTCATGAGAATTCCCCTGTGGGAGCCTCAGCAAATAAAGCCTGACGGCAGGAGGAGGAAAATCAGTCTGGAGTTGGGGGCAGGACATGGCCGGGGAATTTTAAACCCATGGAATTCACCAGAAAGCTGGGCCCCTTCCCTACCCTAGAGTGCTTGGAGGAAAATGATAGAACCTGGGGGAATGCTCTCCCTAGGTACTTGCAGCATAAGTGTCCTGAATCAAAGTGTCCTGAAGCTTGGCACAGGGTGACGCTGAGAAAAAGCAGATGGAGCTGGGGAAAGGATTTAAATTCAAGCTCTGATTCTTTTGTCTTTTGTTTTGTTTTGTTTTTGTTTTTGTGTTGTTTTGTTTTTTTTACAGGCTATCACTATGTATTCCTGGCTGGCCTAGAACTTGCTCTGTAGACGGGGTGGACTCAAACTCACAGAGATCCACCTGCCTTTGTCTTCCAAGTGCTCAAGTGCTTGGATTAAAGGTGTGCACCAACATGCCCATCCTTTTTATTTTATTTCATGTGTCCACTTGCACATATATGTGTGTGAGCATGTATATCTGTGAGAGAGAGACAGAACATGTGCACATGAAGATCAGAGCTCAGCTTGTGGGAGTCAGTTCTCTCCATCCACCATGTAGGTCCTGGGGGTTCAAAGTCAAGTCATCAGGCTCTGCGGCATGTGGTCATTTGCTACTTCTCATCCTCCTGCCTCTGCCTCCCAGGTGCTGAGATTTCAGCATGGACTACACCAGCTTCAGGGACTTTTGTGGGGCTCTAAACCTTTACTGGAAGGGGCAGTTGCAGAAGTCTTGAGTGCCCACAGAGAGAAACTTGCTGGGCAGACACCCCAAGTCCTGTCATGAAAGGACCCAAGAAGCGCACCCACAAGAATGGGATGTCAGCCTACTACAGTCGGGAAATGCAAATTAAGATCTAAAGGACAGAGCCGTGTCCACAGCCACAAAACACAGACTGATAAGATCAAGTGTCGGTTAGGATGTGGGAAGCTGCTACAAGGTCTTATACTATTGTGGGTGTCGCCCAGCACACTGGATGGTATATCATTTCATCCAAGGCACTTCCGCCCTGCCAACAGCCGGAGTTCTCTTCTCAGTCCCTTCTTTGGGAAAGAACCACACATGTTCTCCCAGAGAGCTCATGTCGGGCTGCACATTGACAGCCATCAAACACACAGAAGATCGGTGCTGGGAATGTTGTTCATTCATCAGGACATGAACAAAAAGCTCCCTATCTGGTGGAATACTATACAGCACTTTAATGTAAGCAGAAAAGTTCTCCAAGACCTTACGCTGTAAAAGCCAAGTGAAGATTCATGACTGGGTGTGATAGCCCCTGCTTGTAATCCCAGAAGGTAGATTCAGGAGCATTTAGGAGTTCACAGACATCCTTGGGTACAAAGCAAGCTTAAGACCAGTCTGAGGTACATAGACTCTGTCTCCAAACACAGGAAACCCCCTATAGATTTCTATAAAAGTAATTCAAGTACAGACATGCATTTATAAAAGTTTGTAAAAGGAACAGTAAAGCCAGGACATGGTTATATCTTGGAAGAAATTGAGATGAAGAGACATTTGGGGCCCAGGTGATATTAAATATGTGTTTGTTTTTTTTAATTTGAAAGAGGTTTTCAGTGGCCCATGGTCAGTGGGTAAAGGCGCTTGCCACCAAGCCTGATGACCTGAGTTTGAGTCCCAGAACCTACATAATGAAAGGAAAGAAGCAACTCCTGACCTCCAAATTCTTGAGGTGGCAAATGCACCCCAACTAAATAAACAAATGTATAAAAACGTATAGGAGGGGAAAAAAAGTATAGGAGGGTCCCACTCTGTAGCAAGGAAACAGACAAGCATCAGACACTGGCCAAGCTGCCTCCCTTCCAAAGTCCCTCCTTTACCTCCCAGAGTCCTCGTCACCCCAAACTCTTACCCTCCCAGATGTCGAAAGTGGAGTATGGGGTCTCTCTACAGTGTAGCACTGCCCATCTGCTCCCCGTTGCCCCCTGCAGGGCAGGTATCACAGTGCTCACTGGTGACAGAAGGGCCACCTACCATCTCTGTCCTGCGTGCAGCCCACCCAGCCTGTAGGTTCAGAAATGTAGACCAATTTCTGAGAAGGGGCACCCAGCGCACACACCAGCCTGCTGTTGTGGATGCCTTCCTACCCAGCCTCTGCCTGGCCATGAGCCTTATCTCCTTTACAAACCCTGGGTTCCACCTCTGGTTCATCTGAGTTCCCTGCTCCCCCCCCCACTTCACCCTACCCCCACCTCCCACCCCACCTCACCCTACCCCCACCTCCCACCCCACCTCACCCCCCACTCTCCACCACCTCCCCCTCCCCCCCACCCCCTCACGCCAACCGCCCCAAACCCCCCAACTCCCAACCCCCCAACTCCAGTGCCTAGTTTGGTGCTGGCCTCTGGGAAGTGTTCTGTGTTCTAATGCAATGTCCAGATTCTCTACTCAGGCTTCTTACCACAGACCCACCACTGACTTTTTCCATGGAGAAATATCCACCACGTGCTCCAGGGCACTCAGCCCTGGCCAGACATTAGGGAAGTGAGTTTGGCTTCTCACCATCCCTGAGACTTTCCAGCTTAGGGGCACAGCAAGCAACAGCCTGCAGAGCCTGACACCATTCTCCAACCAAGATGACCCCACAGACCTCACCTGATCTGTCCAGGACCCCCACAGGGGTGCCCACGGGCTGCACAAACAGCTCTCTATTGCCTGGGGTTCAATTCATGGTAAAGGAATGAACGAAAGGGTCCCAGCCATCCACTACCTGCGGGGCGGAGGGGGGTGAGGAGGAGGCGCCCTCCCTGGCCCTACAGCCACCCACCCACCTGTGAATATTCGCACAGTTCACGTTTTGTGCCCCCTTCTTGTCACCTGAGCCCCCCTCCCATAGCTGATCGCTGGATGAGTGAGAAGTGGCTCTAAGCTCCCTCTCCAGCCACAGCCCGGGCTGCTGACCACCCTCCTCCCCAGATTCCTCCCACTCCCTTACCTTTGGGAAGGCTTGCAGCATCCCCAGGAGCAGCAGTCCTAGCCCCGCGCGGAGGGCCCACATCTTGGCGCCCGGTGCAAGGCTGGCAGTGCTCGCCCACCTGGGAAATGCTGCGCCCACGTGCGGCCCCAGGCTCTGCGCTCCAGCGTCTGTGCGCACCAGCGCCTGGGAAGTTACTTCTAATGGGGCTACCCCTTCCCTTCCGCGGGTTCAGCCCTGACCCTCCCCCACCACCTGAGGTTCAGTACTCTGTTTCCCGATGAAGCCGAAGACAGAAGGGGCCACCACGTGCAGAGATGACTCAGGGCCAGCCACAGCGCACAGAGGGGGCTCCCCGGGAGCCGCTCGCCCCTGCTGTTTGAATGGCCCGCCCGGATTTAAGGAGGGGCAGGACTGCAGCTCATTCCTGGAGGTGAACTCAGGAGATTGCAAGGTGCCCCTGTCCTGAGACCTGCCCCAGAGCTCCATCCCTACCCCAAAGAAGGGTAGGACTGAAGCTATTTCCTGCTCCCCACATTACCAGCACCCAGGCATCCCATTCCACAGAGGAGACAAAGTCAGGAAACTTCAGAGAAAACAATCGCTTCCTCATAAATACTCGGTGTAAAATAAATCCGTGCATGGGAAGTGGATGGGCAGATACAGAGCAAATGGATGTGGAGATGAGTGGGTGGGTGGATGGATAGATAAGGGGATAGATGGATGGGTGGACAGATAGACAGAAGGGGTGGATGGATGGGTTGGTGAATGGATATATAGACAAATGAAGTAAAGAAGTGGATGAGATGAGGGAAGGGATGGATGGATGGATGGATGGATGGATGGATGGACGGACAGACGGACCGAAGGATGGATGGGAAGATGGGAAGATGGATTTGTAGGTGGGTGAGAAGGATAGATGGAGAAATTAGGGGATGGATGGATGGATGGATGGATGGATGGATGGACGGATGGATATGTGGGTGGACAGATACATGGGACGATGGGTAATTAGATAAACAGGTAGGTGGATGGGCTGAGATGGATCATCATTCATAGGTGGATGGATAGGTGAGTGGATGGGCTGACTGTGCAGGGATGACTAGGGAAAATGGGCATCTGCCTATCATCCCGCTGGCGTGCCATGGCCCCTGAGGAGGTGCCTGGTACTCTTCCCTACACTAAAACTCTGAGGCCTTGTTCTATTGGTTTCTCATTTGTGTGGAGCTACTGTTCCCACCTGGGCCTTCCCCAGCACTCAATAAAGAACCGTGAGCTGAAGGTATCGCTTTCTTCCTTCTATTAATGCGTTCAGCACATGGTTATTTACTAAGTGCTGGCTAACAGGCTACAGTTTCATTTTTTTTTTTTTCCTTCTTTCAAATATATAAACCAACACTGAGAGACAGGCAAGCCATCCGTGAGCTCTAAAGACCACCAGCTGTTTCTCCCAAGCCCAGAAGAGCCCAAATACCTTTGGGGTTTCAGACTTTGATCTTCAGTGTTAGAGCCCCCATTTGGTAGAGGGCCCCACAGGACAGCAGCTACCTCCTTTCACTAGAACATTCTCAACCAAGTTCCTCTAACTCCCCATTCCCCTCTGAGTTTCCCAGCGTACCTGGAAAACCAGCCCTACTGTGCCTCTTTCCAGGAGCTACACCATACTCTCACCTCAAGGGATGATGAAAGGACCCTGACCTGACAGACGAACCCAGGTTGCTTGCTTCCCAGACTGCAGCTGGTTTTTCAGAATGAACAAATGCTTGTTAGGCACACAGGGCATAAAACATAGCATCCAAACAGCTCCCACGACAGAGATGCAAATAAAAATCAGTGACAAATTGTAAAAGTCCAACCTTTCTAGGAGTCAAAGGCATGTAAATTATAGAAATTTTCAGTATTCTCCTGGACCTGTTAAGTCATCAGTGGTTTTTTTTTTTTTTTATTTATACTAACAGTTTGGGAAAAATTAGGTGAAACCAGAACATTTATTCATGCTGTGTTGGTAAGCAGTACAATCCCTTTCAGAAGCAGTAGGACAATTCTTAGCAAAAGCAAAAGAAAAAAAACTTTTTTTAGGTTTACAACTTGTTGCTCAATAATTTCACCAGCAAAACAATGAATAAAAACTAATAGTTCAACTAGAAAAAGAAAAAAGAAACTATAAATACACTAATGTCTCCTGAAATGGTATTTATAAATGCTGGAAATACTCTGAGTTACAACAGAAACTAGTTGTAGAAATGGAGGTTCATCCCTCTTGAAGGATCATACACAGCCACTAAAAATGACAGCACTATGGACATAGAAACTTGTCTCCAGCTGGAGAGATGGCTCAGTGGTTAAGACACTGGCTGCTTTTGCAGAGGACCCAGGTTCAATTGTCAGCCCCCACATGGTGGCTAACAACCATCTGTAACTCCATTTCCAAGGGATCTGACACCATTGCACAACATGGGTACACTTACATACGGGCAGGCAATACACTCATCACATAAACTAAAGACTCTTATCTCTCGCTGTCATCCATTCCACAGGGAACTTCTGATACACACTTGTGCCTAGGGCACTGCTCTGTATAGACTCTAGCAGAAGTGCAGTGTGTTGGAAGCAGGGGTCTCACCTACTAAAAGTTTTTTGTTTTTTTTTTTAAGTATTTATTGGGACTGGGGAGATGGCTCAGTGGTTAAGAGCACTGACTGCTCTTGTGAAGGACCTGGGTTTGATTCCCAGTGCTCACGTGGCAGCTAACAACTGTCTATAGCTCCAGTTCCAGGGTATCCAATGCCCTCTTCTGACTTCCATGAGCATTGAATGACCCGGGTACACTTACACACATGTGAGCAATACACTCATACATGTAAAATAGAAATAATAAAATAGTTTAAAATTTTATTTATCATGAGCTGGAGAGATGGATGGTTCAGCAGTTAAGAGCACTTGTTGCTCTTGCAGAGGAAGCCCTGATTCTGTACTCAGCTTTTACATAGCGGCTTACAACCACCTGTAATTCCAGTTCCAGTAGTTCTGATGCCCTCCTCTGGCCTCAGTGGACACTGCGTGCATGTGGTACATATACATACATGCAGGCAAAGCACTCATACACATAAACATTTTAAAATCTTAAAATATAGTTGTTATTATTACTATTATTGTGCTCGATGTATTTTTTGGGTGAGTTTGGCTGTGCAGGTATCACAGCAATATGTGAAGATCAGAGGCAACTCTCTGTAGTTGGTTCTCTTCTGCCTTGTTTTTTTTTTTTTAATTTTTATTTATTTATTTATTTTTATGTGTATGAATGTATTGTCTGCATGCAGGTCTGCGCACCCGTGTCGTGCGATGCCGCGGAGGTCAGAAGACGGTCTCGGATTCCCCTGGAACTGGAGTTCTCCTGGAACCGGAGTCACAGACGGTTCTCAGCCGCCATGTGGGTGCTGGGGATCGAACCCGGGTCCTCTGCAAGAGCGGTCGTCGCTCTTAACCGCTAGGCCATCCCTCCAGCCCCTGCCTTGTTTTGAGGCAGAGTCTCTCCTGTTGTTTCTGCTGTGCTATGTACTCTGGGCTAGCCTCCCCAGATCTTCCAGGAGACTCTCCTGTCTCTGCTCCCCTCCCCCACATCTTGCTGTAGGAGTGGTCACATGACAAATGCACACCACCCCAACTGTTTGTGTGTGTGTGTGTGTGTGTGTGTGTGTGTGTGTGTGTGTGTGAGTTCAGGGAACTGAATTCAGGTGGTCAGGCTTTTGTGGCAAGCGCATTTATGAAATGAGCCATCTCACTCATCTCACCAGCCCTGGATTCTTGATTTGATGCCAATAATAATGGCCCCTTTTTCTGGCTTACTCTGTGCTAAGAGCTTTCAAGTATCAGCAACTTGAATTCGCTCAGAATTCTCATGAAGACTGTATTTTTGTACCCATTCAGCATGTGAGGCACTGAGGCCCAGAGCAATGCGCATCCACATGCCCATGGTCGTATCACCCCAACCCAGAAGCACTCGAGGCCACCTTTCACAGATGTGATCCCTTATACGCTGTCTAGCTCCTCTTCCAATCTTGGCTCCTTCTAAACACACCTGCCCAGCACAGTCTGTTTCCCCTCAGAGCCAGGGCCATCGCTCCAACACGAGCTGCCCTTTCAAGGTTACCCCACACCATCTTCCTACTCCCCAGGCAAATGGCGATTTCTGTCTTTTGTGTCTCAATTCTAGAGCTGACCTCAATGTCATAACAAAATGACCAGCTGGTGTGTCTCTCTACCCCAGGACACCGTAGAGTCTTGGAGAGCCAGGGTGCTAGGGAGTGCCAAGGAAGGGATCTTGTCCTTGGCTGTGGCATTGACTACTTGACTGCAGTGGGCTGGATCTCAAGTGAAGGGTGACAGGAAGCAGCCTCAGATACGGGCCATTCACCAGACTCCAAACAATAGGCAAGGGACTAGGCCCCTGAGCGGATCCCAGGAAGTTCACGAACCCCTGAGCAGGCGTGAAAGTGCTTTGAAGGGCAGGAGGGAGAGTCCCTGGCCTGCTGGAGGCTGGGATCAGGCAATGAGAGCCACTGGCCCCTTGACCAGATCCACAGAGCAAGGGGAAGGCAGAAGGCAGGACGGCCTGGAGGGGAGCAAGACTCATGTCAGCAAAGGGTGCTGAGCAAAGCCCTGGTCCTGACTTGGCTCAGGAAATTCAGGGACTTCCCCAGCAGCTGGGAAGCCCAGCCCCAAATGGCCCCAAAATACCCTCAACAGACAGAGATTGCTTCTGCCCAGCAGCCCCACGCAGGTGGGTGGCTGAAATCTAGAGAGAAAGGAGTGGATTTCTCTCCTCTCCCCCTCTCCTCTCCTCCTCTCCTCTCCTCTCCTCCTCTCCTCTCCTCTCCTCTCCCCTCCCCTCCCCTCCCCTCCCCTCCCCTCACCTCACCTCTCCTCACGTCTCTTTTCTCTTCGCTTCCTTTCCTTTCTCATGTACTCCCGCTAGACGTGAACTGACTACTATGCCCAAAGACGACTTTGAACTCCTGATCGTCTTGCCTCCATCCCCTGAGTCCTGGGATTACAGGCATGCATCATCACACCTGGCTTACGCAGTGATGGGAACTGAACCCAGGACTTGACGCGTGCCAGACAAGGACTCTACCAGCTGAGCTACAGCTGAAGCCTCCCACCCACCCTGGGACTTTTCTTTTTTCTTTTATTTTTTTTTTATGTGTATGAGTGTACTGTCTGCATGTAGGTTTGTGCACCCATGTCGTGCAATGCCACGGAGGTCAGAAGAGGGCATTGGATTCCCCTGGAACTGGAGTTAAAAATGGTTCTTAGCTGCCATGTGGGTGCTGGGAATCAAACCCGGGTCCTCTGCAAGAGCAGTTGGCACTCTTAACCGCTAGGCCATCTCTCCAGCCCCACGGGACTTTCTTGAGAGCCTTGATAAAGCTGGACACCCACTGACTGGCTTCTCTGGACCTCCTTTGGCCTCCCTCAGTTGGGTCCCAGTCAGCCAGGCCGTATGTCAAGTTCCATCCAACTCCAGGCCCTGTTATCATTTGGTTCTCCAAAGGTCCATGTGTTTAGATCTTGTCTCCAGTGTGACAGTGTGGACACTGCGGATGGATCCTTGAAGAGGCAGGGCCTAGTGGGAGGTCCTTAGGTCACTGGGGACATGCCACCAGAAGGGACTATAGATTCCACATCTCTCTGGTTTCCTGTTCTGAGATGTGACATTTTCTTTCTTTTTTGAGACAGGGTCTCACATAACCCAGGCTGGCCTTGAGTGTGCTATGTAGCCAAGGATGACCTCAAACTCCTGATCCTCTTTTTCTTTTTTAATATTTTATTTATTATGTACATGAGTGTGTTGCCTGCATATATGTAAGTACATCTGTATCATGCAATGTCCACAGAGGTCAGAAGAGGTAACCGTAATTTCAACCGGTTGTTGAACAGTTGTTAGCCACCATGTGGATGCTAGGAATCAAACCTGGGTCTTCTGCAAGATCAGCCAGTGCTGCTGAGCAATCTCTCCTGCCCCAACTCCTGAACTTGCCTCTGGCTCCAGACTGCTGGGACTGCAAGCACACATCACCACCCCTGGCTCTGAGCTGCAGTATCTTGTTTTAACACATGGTCTTACTACTGCTATCTGCTATGTGGTACAAGGTCAGGGGCCGGGGTCTCACCAGAGTCTCTCTCCTATTGTTTGAACTTTGAGCCTCCAAAGTTGTGACTCTCTATTCTTTGGAAAGTCAGCCTGCCTCAGACATTTCACTACAGCAAGGAAAGGCTGAGAGCACCATCCCAGAGCCTTCCACTCACCCAAAGCCTAGCATACTCTCTAGTCCTAGTTAGTGACTTACAGAGTGGTGAGAAGCTGTTGCCCAGGAAGGACACTCTTAGAGGGGAATGAGGAGGTAGCTCAGTTGGTAGAATCCCTGACTGAGGGGCTGCAGAGATGGCCTAGTGGTTAAGAGCACCAACTGCTCTTGCAGAGGACCAGGGTTTGATCCCCAGCACCCACATAGCAGCAGAGAACCATCTTTAACTCCAGTTGCAGGGGAATCCGACACCCTCTTCTGACCTCTGCAGCATTGGATGACAGGAGTGCACCAACCTGCATGCGGACGGTACACTCATACACATACAAAATAAAAAAATAGCCTGGCATGGTGGCGCACGCCTTTGATCCTACCTAGCACTTGGGAGGCAGAGGCAGGCGGATCTTTGTGAGTTCAAAGCCAGCCTGGTCTACAGAGTGAGTTCCAGGACAGCTGGGGCTACAGGGAGACCCTATCTCGAAAAGACCAAAATAAATAAATAAATAAATATAAAAAATAAAAAAAATAAAGAAAAAAAAGAATCCCCGACTAAATGAAGCCCTGGGTTCAATCCTCAGCACTGCTGCATAAACTGGTCACAGAGGGTGGGGGAGGGGAGCTGGAGAGATAGCTCAGCAGTTTAGAGCACTGACTGCTCCTGCAGAGGACCCAGGTTCCATCTCCAGAGCCCACACGGTGGCTGCAGGTACTCTGATGCTCTCTTCTGACTTCCCCAGGCACTGCACAGCACGGGCGCACTGACACATATGCAGGCAATACACTCGTACACATAAAATAAAAACAGCAAATCAAATATTTTAAAAAATAAACTGGGCACGTGGCTCATGCCTATCATCCTGGGGTTGTGGGGCAGAGACTGGAGGATCACAGGTTCCAGGTCATCCTCAGCTATATAGCAAGGGCCTGTGGTCAGGCACAGAATCCTGGCCCTGAGTCAGCCACTCAGTCTTGCAATCTCCACTTGACAAGTGGTCAAAGTGAGGCTCGGTGTGGCTAAGTTACTCATGTCCCTGGGACCACACAGGTGAGAAAGGCTGGCCTGGAATTTGCTCCAACTCTGTCTGCCTTCCAGACTCTACTTGCTTTCTCTTCCCTCCCTTAAGCCTCTCTTATTCTGGCTTTTGCTCGAAGAAAGAGCACTGGGAAAGGAACCTGCTGTGGCCTTGTGGCACTGGGCATGCCACTTCTCTGTGACTGGATCATGTGTCTGCTGTGGCAGCCTCCCCTCACCCAAAACCCAGGAGAAGCCTGGTCTGGCACTGTCTGCGATGTGGGCTCAGCAATGGCTCTGGCTGAGGGTCCCTCATGGGGCTGCAGTTGAGGTATGGGTGGGAGCTGTGGTTCTGCACAGTTTTGGCTAGAGCTGGGGGATGGATTCCCTGAGCCACACACGCGGTAGTGAGCAGGAGGTCACACACACACACACATACACACACACACACACACGTGGTGCTGAGTGGGGAGGTCACACACAGGCGGTGCTGAACGGGAGGTCACACACACACACACACACACACGGGGTGCTGAGCAGGAGGTTACATGCAGGCAGTGGTGAGCAGTACGTCACACACACACACACACACACACACACGCAGTGGTAAGCAGGAGGTCTCTCACACACACACACACGGTGGTGAGCGGGAGGTCACACACACGCAGTGGTGAGCGGGAGGTTGGAGGTCACACACACACGCAGTGCTGAGTGGGAGGTCACACACACGCTGTAGTGAGCAGGAGGTCACACACACACACACGCACACATGCGGTGCTGAGCGAGAGGTCACACACACACGCGGTGGTGAGCGGGATGCCACACACGCACACACACACACGCACACACACACGCGCGCGCACACACACGCACACATGCGGTGCTGAGCGAGAGGTCACACACAGTGCTCTGGAATGTTCAGCTCTAGCTCTCTCACAAGAGAGGAACCACAAGTCTTTAATCACCTAGCTGTAGAAGTCACGGGGTACACTTTCCAAAACATTCTGTTGTTACACCACCTACTCTCCACAGCGTGGGAAGGAGGGGACTGCATATCTGAGTGGACACTAGAATCTGGGAGCTCAACTTTCAGTTTTTCTCTCTGCCTGGTGTGGACCAGCCCACTCACACACACGCAATTGAAATGGACTGTGGGCACACCATGCTGTGTGTGTGTGTGTGTGTGTGTGTGTGTGTGTGTGTTAAAGACAGAGTTTCATGTAGCCCAGGCTGTCTTCAAACTCACTGTGAAGCCAAGGATGACCTTGAACTCTTGACCCTCCCGCCCTACCTCCTGAGTGCTGAGATTACAGGTGTACATCACCACACTCACGTGGCTCAGAACGCCTTTGGAAATACTAGAGAAGAAACAGGAATGCTTCTCACCCCCTTCGACCTCACCCCCTGCAGAGGCCCAGGCCTCGCCAGTCTAGAGCGAGCTTCACCTTCAAGCCCCAGGCTGTGATCTAAGACAGCCGCTGGTTCGGCAGCAGGCGACTCCTGCAGGAGTTTGGGCTCGGTGGCAGACCCACAGGACAAAACTGGGAATCAGGGTCTTTCCCCAGATCCTCAGAAGTCAGGTAAACGGCCACTTTCTATTCCTTAACATAGACAAGCCTGCTGGTTACCCATTTTCCGTGGGGACACTGCCTCTGGGCTCTAACACGAAGTTTGGGGTCAGCCACAGTATCAACGCAAAGGCTGTGGAAAGTCTCCAGAGACGTTCAGGAGGCCTAGGAGAAGTCTGGCCATTTTTTCCCCTTTTGGGCCTCAGCACCTTCATCTCTAAAATGGGGACTGGGAGTCAGATGTTAAAGTCCTCTTGGAAAGCTTGAGAGAGCCAGTAAGCTGGCTGACCAGAAGAGATGTGCTTGGTGCCCAGCCATCAGCCTGAGAGAGCCAGTGAGCCGGCTGACCAGAAGAGATGCGCTTGCTGCCCAGCCGTCAGCCTGAGATCGATCCCCAGGACCCAAATGGTAGAAGGAGACAAATGACCCCTACATCTCCTAAATGTCCTCTGTCTCCCACATGTACACCAGGGCACATAACCCGCACACTCGCGACTCTGAAATAGATACTGAAGGAAAATAAGGAGATGGGAACCCTGGGGGCCTTGAAGGACACTTGGAGACCCTCAACCCAGGTAGCCCGGACCCAGCTCTTCCTTTACTTATCATGGGACTTGTGCAAGTGGCTGACTTCCTTCCTAGCCTTGATTTCCTCATTCCTGACAAAGTCCCTCCTCTCCGCTTCAAGAGTCCCGGGGAGGCTTACATGAAGGGGAGATCATACTATCTTACTCTGAGTGCAGAGGGACTACCTCCCCCAAGTCCCTCTCTCAGGACACCCAGCTTCCAGTCCAGGCATGGCATCCCTCAACCTGAGCCTGATGGCTTAAGACTTGTGGCTGGCTGTTCCAATGTCTGATATTCCCTTCCGCCAGGCAGCCAGATGGAAAAGGAAGTTGAGGCCAGAAAGGGGAAGAGGGCAAGCTACGGCCCACAGCACGGCACAGCAGACCCGGGAGCTAGACCTCTCCTAGAGGCATCCCAATCCCCCCCAAACCTCCCTGCTTAGCTGAGCCACCATGGATGGAATTGAGTCATTTAGACTCACAGGAAACCCAGCCTGGTCCAATATTAATCATGGACTCAGAGTCTCTGAGTGCAGCAGAGCAACAGAACCAACCGTCAACAGCGGCAGCTTAATCAGAAGGTGCGCACAGGGCCTCACGCCCTTGGGCATGTTTTGCAGCCGCCAGAGACCCTGTGTATCTGGCAGGAGGGTAAACGCGTGACCTCAGCTTTGAAGGGAGAATCACCCCTTTCCCTTCTGGGAGACATGGAGAACCTGAGGTTGGGGCATGCTGTCTTTGAGAGGAAAAGCAGCCACCGAGACAGGGATTTGGCTCATCATGTTCCATGACTGACAAACGTGGGAGTTTAGGGGGAAAATGAAGAATGTGGGCTGCGGCCGTAGCTCGGTGGCAGAGCACATGGGGAGCATGCTTCATACCCTGAGTTCAGTCCTCAGAAATACATGCATAAACACACACACACACACACACACACACACACACACGTGCACAAAGACGGAGGGATGACACACTTCCTCTGGTTAACCATCTCTCAGCTCCCCAGAGCCCTCTGTGGTAAAGGAATATGGCTAAGGAAATTGGTCTCTGGTCATCCATCCCGTTTCCCCTAGGCGGGCTCCTGAGAGGCTCTCAAAGATCAGCCTAGAGGATTTGAGGGACCTAAGAGCACCCCTGTCCTCTGTCATACAACTCAGAATTTTCCAGAAACCAGCACCCTGGGATCCCATGAAAGTTGATATTCTAGAAGCTTGAGAAAGGACCTACAGATGAAGGCTCTGCCTAGCAGCCTGCCCCTCAGCCCCCAAACGTCACCATTAGTCATGACTTCTGCTCAAGATCCTCAAGAGCTCTGTTAAATGTAAATCATTTCTAGAGAAACCACTTGCTAAGTCACTGGCAGGCATCGCCCCTTCACACAATCTATTTTCTCAGAAGAACCTTGAAGAACTGGGCCAGAAGATTCTGAGTCAAGTGCAGCCTGCTGCTGCCGCCATCCCAGAGCATATCAATGAAGGGCTTTGGTTCCGACCTGAGCTGTCTGTCTCAGCTGAGCAAAGCCAAGACAGGTGGGGGCCCCTGTCACATTTCCCTGACAGCCTCCTTTCTGTTTCTCTCTGCCACAGGGTCTTTGTACCTGCTGCTGGTCTCTCTGCCTGAAACCCTGTCTCCCAAGGTCTTCAAAAGGCTGCCCCTCCAGGGGACAAATATAATCATTACCTTGATCATGGGGATGGACAGAGACAATCTACAACTCATGCTCTACTTTTTTTACTTTTGTATTTGTTTAACCTTTTAAAATTTATTTTTACTTTATTTGTATGAGTGTATTACCTGCATGTGTGTAAGTGCACCCATGTCATATAATGCAAGTGGAGGACAAAAGGGAGTTAGATCCCCTGGAACTGGAGTTGCACACTGTTGGTAGCTGCCATTTAGGTGCTAGAAATTGAACCCGGGTCCCCTCCAAAAGCATCCAGTGTTCTTAACTGCTGAGCCATCTCTCCAGCCTTATTTATTTATTTATTTATTTATTTATTTATTTATTTATTTGTTTGTCATGGCTCGCTTGTGGAGGTCAGAGTACAACTTGTGAGAGTCAATTCACTCCTTCCGCCATTCGGGATCCAGGGTTAGAATTCAGATTGTCAGGCTTGGTGGCAAGCCCCTCCGTCTGCTGAGCCGACTCACCATCCCCCAAACTTGTACACTTTTGATAGGTCAAGGCCGGATTTGGTGGCACCCCTCCTGCTCCCCAGCACCTGGGAGGCTTGGCAGGAGTTCAAAGCCAGTCCAAGCTACGTGGTGAATTCCTGGCTACCCTAACTACACTGTGCAGCCCCATTTCAAAATCATTAGCAAACAACAGAGCCAGGCAGAGTGGCATATGCCAGCATCCAGGAGGGTCAGATGGAGTAGGCTCAGAAGCACGAGCCCAACCTAGGCTGCAGGAGATCCTGTCTCAGACATACAAGCAAAAAAACAAGTCAAGTTTATTGTATACTTATTATAGCTCAATAAAACGGCATAAAATATTTTTCCATTTATTTGTTTTTGGGGATGTGTTACCACACACGTGTGGAGTCAGAGGACAACTTGCAGGACTTAGTTCTCTCTTTCCACCATATTTGTTCTGAGGAGGGAACTCATGTCATCCAGTGTGGTGGTGAGCACCATTATCTGCTGAGGCGTCTCGCTGACCCACAAGTTTTTCAAATGCTGCCTGCCTTCTTTTATTTTGAGACACGGTCTTCCTGTGTAGCCCTGGTATGTGAACTATGTTTGGGTCAATGCTGTCGAGATATGGCTCAGGTGAAACCCCCCCCCAGGGCTGTTCCTCCCCCTTCATGGGTGACATCAGGCTGTCACAGAATGACTTCCGCTGGGACAGGAGCCAGAGAACAGGGACTACACCTGTGCTGATGTAGTGTACATTCTTTTGGTAAATTGTCGTGTATATTTGAGGTCACTGAGAAGCTGGCTCTGGAAGTAAGGTTGTCACCCCCATTTCACACCCAAGCATGTTGGTTTCAAAGTGTACCCCGAGGTCTGGGGATGGGCTGGACCCTTAAGTCTATGTCAGGGAGGAGAGACAGCAAAAAGCCCAAGGGTAAAAACACAGTGTCCACGAGAACAGCTGAAGATAAACCACTTCCAACAGACATTACTAGCGTTTATCCCATGACACACATGCCTGCCGGGAAAGAGGAGCCAGAAGCTCAGCTACAGGACGCTCAGCCAAGGAGGGGAAGCTCAGTCAGGAACTCCAGGTGGATGCCTTAAAGGGGGTTCCCCAGTCAATTTCTGTTGGGTGCTTTTAAAATATTCATTTATTTTTAACATTTTATTTATTATTTTTATTTTATGTGTATATAAGTATATAGCCTGCATGTATGTAAGTGCACCTGTGCTGTGCAATGCCCATGGATGTCAGAAGAGGACATCAGATCCCCTGGAACTGGAGTTAGGATGGTTTTGAGCCATCAGGTACTGGACCAAACCCAAGTCCCCTGCAAGGGCAGCTGGTGCTCTTAACTGCTGAGCCGTCTCTCCAGCCCTTTATTTTTTATTTTTTTATTTTTTGGTCTTTTCGAGACAAGGTCTCCCTTTAGTCTCAGCCGTCTTGGAACTCACTCTGTAGACCAGGCTGGCCTTGAACTCACAAAGATCCGCCTGCCTCTGCCTCCTGAGTGCCAGGATTAAAGGCGTGCGCCACCACACCCGGCTCCAACCCTTTATTTTATGTGTATGAGTATTTTGTTTTAAATGTATCCAAGTGCACCCATGCAGGTAAAACCTACAGAAGCCAGAAGAGGCTGTTAGATCTCCTGGAACTGGAATTGTGGATGATTGTTAGCCGCCATGTTGGTTCTGGGAACTGAACCTGGGCCCTCTGAGAGAGCGGCCAGTGCTCTTCACTACTGAGCCGTCTCTCTCTGCTGGATGTTTTAAGAGCCCAATTTGATGATTTTTGCTATCTATCTATCTATCTATCTATCTATCTATCTATCTATCTATCTGTCACTTGCTATTTATTCTTTTACTTTAGCTTGTATAATTAAACTCACTCATTCAAAACCAAAACTGTGGCTAGCATAGAACATTCTTCAGACTTCAAACACTTTGTCCATTGATACAAAAGGGTTGGCTTGATGGTTACTCTTTGGGTGACTGGATGACCAAAGACCAGGGCCCCACAAGGCAGGCTTGAAAGATGTGAAATCTGCTTCCAAGGGTCCTTCTAGGAGGCTGCTAAGCAGAGGCAGGAAAGGCCAACACCATTCAAAGATCGAAACCCTAGCTAAGTCACGTGGCCAGCCCTCGGAGTCACCACTCTGCCACTGTAGCAGGTGAGACACACACGTGCTGAGGAAAGACCCTGTCCATCTGTATCTGGCATCCACTCTAAAAATTCCTCTGGAATTTCCCCCAACAGTGGCTCTAAACAACCAGGTAGGGTTAATGCCACCCCAAGAATCCTCTCTCCAAACAGGAGGTAGGAGGCTTGAAGGCCTGCTCTGGCCTGAAGTTCCCAGCCAGAAAATCCTGAAGTTCTAGGAAACTGAAGTGTGGGCCCTATTCAGCCCTCAGCTGCATCTGAGATTCATGATATCACCCCTGATGACAAGGACAACTCAGAAAAACCCAATATTTGTCACCCATAGCTCCCATGAACTCATTGAGCTTCTGGTCTGCATCAGAAAGCTACTCAGGGCCCCGAGGGGGCAGGGATGGGTGGTTCCACTCGACAACCCCTCCTCCACCTGGCTGACCCTGACCCTGAGGGACAGCTGCAGCCCCTCTGCCGTCATTGGCTTCTCTGTGCTCATCTTTGGCTCTCGATCTGATGCCTAATGCAGGCCACCATCCGGGAGCAAGAACTTGAGTCCAGGTAGCCAGAGCCTACCATGGAAGCAGATGCCAGGGACCTCCAGGGTCCACTTGACTGTGGCTGCAGCCTGCTGGGATGCTGCACACACATACAGATGTGTGCACAACACACACACACACATACACAAACATGCGTGCAGTTACACACCTCATGCACTTAGCACTCACCATCACAAATGTCAGAGGCAGGGATTGGGGATGTAGCCCTGGGTTTTATCACTAGCACCAAATAATCTGTGTGTGGTGGCCCAGGCCTGTAATCCCAGCTTTCAGAGGAAGAGGTGGAGACGGGAGGATCAGAAGGTCAAGACCACCTGTGACTATATAAGGAGTATAAGACTAGCATGGCTTACACGAGAGAGACCCTGGGTCAAAACAAAAACCTAGTGCTGGGGACATCTTCTCTACCCTTGACGTGGAAAGAGTCTGTCCATGAAGCCATGGCAGAAAGAACTCTTTAGTCAGGACAGAAAATGGGTGTGTTTCCTGCCCCGTGTCTGCTTCCCAGGGCCTGTGTATCAAGCTGATCCATCCAGGCACCTTGATCCCAGACAAGGCTACAAAAAACACAACCCACCCGAGGCCTCTTGCAGCCTTCATCCTTACATTTGCCTTTCCTGGCTGGAACCGGCCTACACACAGAGCCTCACTGAGCTGCACAGCCTTTGGCCAGAGATGTAGAACGGGGTCCAAGCCCCAGGTGCAGGTGAGTAGCAGCCCCAGAGCTCTGTCTTGCTGTGCTCCAGGGACCAGAGACAGTCCATTGAAGCCTGTGAGGTGCATCACAGAGAGCTGAGTGCCCAGCAAGACCCGGAACTTGGCCAGGTGGCTCCCGTGGGACCTGCTCTTGCTGTAGTATCTCAAAAGCCTGCAAGAACATGTGGGCCAAAAGAAAGCTTTTCTTCCTGTTTAAGAGTGGAGTAGCTGGGCGTGGTGGCGCACGCCTTTAATCCCAGCACCTGGGAGGCAGAGGCAGGTGGATCTCTGTGAGTTCAAGGCCAGCATGGTCTACAGAGTGAGCTCCAGGCCAGCTAGGACTAAAGGGAGACCCTGTCTCAAAAAGACCAAAATAAATAAATAAGAGTGGAGTGACAGGAACTGTCTGCACCCACTCAGCCATCAACAAATACTACAGGCATACTTATGGCTGCCGGCCCCATGAATACCCAGAAGATATTTGAGAACTAACCTGCTGCCTCAGTAGACTCTCCAGGCCAGTGTGGGGTGGACAGTCAACACAATAGAAGAAAGGAAAGAACAAAAGGGAGAAACAGGACAGGAGGAAGGTGGGGTGCACCCGAGCGGAGGGACCGCAGGGAGCAGGAGTGCTGGGAATGTGGCTCAGTGCTTGTCCTCAGTGCGTGTAAAGGCCTGAGGTCTGGCCCAGGCACCAAAACACTCCTGGCTTTACTAAATGACATAGCCAGAAAGGTTTCTGTGAAACAGGAGGGGGCAGGCAGAAAGAGAGGTTGGGGCACAGCCCGTGGAAAGGCCCTGGGGTAGGAGGAAGCTACCCCTGTGCGTATCAGGGTGGGGGAGGTGAAGAGAGGAGGTAGGAAGGGTGATGAGGTGGCTAGTATCTGCTAGGGGGTATAGAGATGGGCTCCCCCCCAGGATGTCACTCGGTCTGCTATGTTGAAAATAGATAATGGGACATGGGCAGGTGGGAGCCACCTGATCTATCAGGGTAAAGGAAGGAGATGGAGGCTGTGACCAGGCAGGAGCAATGGGGAGGGAAGGGGCTGGACTCTGGGCCAAGTCTGGGGCCAAACACACAATTTGCTGACAACTGGATATGTGCAAAAGATTGAGGCAGCAAGCTCAGGCTAGACCCATCTTCCACTGGGCCAGGGAGGTGACTTTCATGAAAGGGGACAAGCGATGATGAGGACAGGTCAGGGAGGGCTTCTCTGAGGAGGTGGCTTCCAGGATATGAAGGAAGGGTGTAAACAACCAGAAGGGGCCACTGGGAAGACCTCAGCGGGGATACTAGTAGGGGACTTCCTACAGCCCCAGAAGACCCAAGTGTTGCTGAGGACAAGTGGAGAGAGCTCCAGAAGAGGCCAGAAGCGGGCGGGGCGGGGCTGGTCCATGCCTGCTGACTCAGCTCTGAGGAGGAAGGGGGCTCGGCCTGGGAGCAGCCCAATCAGACCGAGAAACGCTGGGTGAGAAATAGTAGTGGCTGAGTCATCTCAGACCCGCTGCTCTACTGCCTCGAGTCTGCCTTGCAGCCTGCTGGGCCTTTGCCCTACCTAGGAAGGGCCTCTCATCTCCAAATGACCAGGTCAGCCCCCCTTCCCTGGGGCCCCTGCATGGGGAGCGCCCCACTGCACAGCTCAGGTGGTGGGACCCATTTCCCTGCCTGCCCTGGTCCCCTCGGCCTTCCCCAGGACTCAGATTAAAACAAGCAGCTCTCAGAAACCAGATTTGTGATGAAAGTCAAAATGTAATTGGAAGTATCCAGGTGTTTAAAAAAGAAAAAAGGCAGAGAGGTGGGGGGGGGGGCGGTGAAGGGGAGGGAGAGGGAGGAGAAACGGCTTCTGGGACCCAGGCTATTGAAGGAGCACTCAGACTGGGGGTGTGACTCCATGGTAGAAGAGCTTGCTTCACATACAGAAGAACCCGTGTTAGGTCCCCAGCACCACATAAAACCTGGTGTGCTGGCACAAGCCTGTAACCCCAGCAGGACAATCAGAAGAAGGCCAAGATGAATCTCCACTAGACAGTGAGCTTAAAGTCAGCATAAGACCCTGTTCTCAAAACAACAAGAAAAGGGCAAGGAAGTTAGTTAGTCAGTAACATTCTTACCTTGCAAGGTATTGTGGTGTACACTTGTAATCCCAGCTCTGGGGAGGCCAAGGCAGGTTGGCCTGGGATTCTCTATGTAGAACAAACTGGCTCTGAATTTATACCAGTCCCCTGCCTCTGCTTTCCAAGTGCTGGAATTATATGTGCACACCACCATATCAAGCTTAATTTCTCCAATGCTTAATTTTCTCTGGCTCTTTAAGCCTATGGGATGCTGCGGAGCCTACCCCAGCCATGCCAATACCCAATGTTGAAGTCCCCTAATATTACAAGGAACTACTGACAAATTTAGAGATTCCCTTATGCTGCAGGAGACATGATCTCTAGTTCCCAAGGCCTTTTACTGAACAGACACTAATGCTGACTTCCTTGCCGAGCAGTTGTTCTTGAGTGCCCGCCATTGCAGTGGAGGCTGAGCATCCCTAATCTGAAAATTCATATAGCGCTGTAAGTAGAAAATTCTGCACCTGACCTCCTATGACATGTGACAATCAAGCTTTATTGTCAGCCTGACTGGAGTGTGAGGGCGGTTGCTGAGGAGGGAAGACCCACCCTGAATGTGGGCCCTACTGACCTATAGACTCTGGTCCTGGACTGAATAACAAGGAAAAAGCGAGCGTGGGGGTCAGAAGAGAGTGTCGCAGCTCCCGTGAACTGGAGTTAGGACAGTTGTTAGCTGCCATGTGGGTGCTGGAAGCCAAACCCAGGTCTTCTGCAAGAGCAGCTAATGCTCTTACCCGCTGAGCCATCTCCCCAGCCAGCCTCCTTCTTAAACTATGAGGCCAAATCCACCCTTCCTTCCTTAAGGTGCTTTTGTCAGATATTTGTATTTGGATTTGTGGCTCGGCCCTAATGTCTCATTATGTATGCAAATATTTTTAAATCCAAAAAAAAAATTGAAATCTGAACCAGTTCTGGGCTCAAGCATTCCGCACAAGGGACAGTCAGCTGGAGTAGCTTGTATTGTTCTGCTAGGAGTGTAAGACAATGCTTCAGACTGGGGCACTTACCCAATAGAGACCTACCTACTCCCAGTTCTGGAGGCTGAAGTCCAGGTCAGGGTCTTGGGGGATCTGGCTTCTCCAGATCTCTCCTTGGCTTAGAGATCGATGACCGCCCCTCACAGACCCCCACCCCCCAGTACAACCTCTTTGTGCACACCTTGCTGGCTCCTTCCTCTGTTTATGAGGACAACAATCTCATCAGAGTAGAGGCTCACCTTTCAGCTTCTCGCCTTCCTAAAGGCTTTCCATGCAAATGCAGTCACCAGGGCTAGAGCACTAGCACTCAGGCCAGGAGCCAGGACACAGCTCAGCCTGCCACAGGGCTTTTCCACATGAGCTCACGTCTCACTTCACTCCGTGTTAGGTAGACATTGTGAAAGGCATTCTGTAATAAGGTATCAAGTTGAGAGGTGGCTTGTTCAGTCTTGTTGGAAAAGAAAGAAAAAAGAAAAAGTGACTCAGGGTATAGTTAGTTCAGTGGTAGAGTGTTTGTCTAGGTAGTCATGAGGGCCTGAGTTCAATTCCCAGTACTGAAAAGGAAAGAAAAAGAGGTGAGGGAAGAGAGATAAGGACGAGGGAGAAGAAGGAAGGAAGGAAGGAAGGAGGGAAGGAAGGGAGGGAGGCAAAAAGGGGGGAGAAAGAAGGATGGAAATAGAACAGCTGGGTGTGGTGATGTACGGCTGTGATTCTAGCACATCTGAGGCAAAGGCAGGAGGATCAGGGGTTCAAAGTCAACCTCAGCTACATACTGAGTTTGAGGCCAGCTTGAGCTACATAAGATGCTGTCTCAAAAAAGAAAAAGGGAGAACACCTCAGTTCTGTCATCCCACGAATAACGTGGGTTCTTTGTGTCATCCCCAACTTGACACGACCAGGAGGGAAGGAGGAAGCCAAGAAGCTGGGGTCCCAAAAGTAAGCTGTTGGCATGTGCCTCACCCCCAGGCTGTTCAGATGTCCTGTGTGCCTGAGTCACTGCCTTTCCCTGCGAGGCACTGGGGTGTTCGGTGAGTCACTTTGCCAGCAACAGCAAGGCCAAACTTCACCTCTGTCTCAAGCACCCTACACAGCTGCAAGAAGGGTGTGTAAACAGCAACTGGGAGACCCCCAAATCTGATGGTGGGGGAGGGGTGACACACTCAGAACAACCCCCAGGAAGTTCTGCTATCAGCTGGTGACCCCAAGTGTCCCAAAGGCACACCCAGCTAACACGCATCACTGTTCCCTGAACCAGCACTTCTCGGACGCTCTCAGCAGCCCGAGCAGAGGAAGTCTGAGTGACACACTTGCACCCTTGGGTCTCTCCCCACCCCACCCCGTGACATCACTTCTTGGCCTCACGCCTCTTTCCTCTCTAGCTTCCAACTCTCAAACTGCTGGGCTGGCCAGCAGGGAAGTCCTGGGCCTCTCCCAGCCCTAGTGGACAGACCAGAGAACCAGGTGGTGGCCTGGAGGTTTGGGGTTTGAGCACCCTCCACCAGCGCTTTTGAAACCACATGAGAGAGATCGAAAATGGTCTTGTGCAGTCAGAATGAAAAGTGAGACCGAGAGAAAACGAGTTCGAGGCCTTGGCTACGGAGAAGCCCAACGGTGGCTTCTGTGAAAGACATCCAACCCTACCGGTGTCAAATGACTCCGCTCTGGGGCCACAGTGATGATGGCTGTGCCTCTTTCAGCACGTGTGTGTGTGTGTGTGTGTGTGTGTGCTCCTGCATGAGCCTGTGTGCAGTGTATTATGTTCCTGTATGAGTTTGTGTGCAGTGTGTGAGGATGTGTGTGTATTTGTGCTCCTGCATGAGCCTGTGTGCACAGTGTAAGGGTGTGTGTGTCTGTGTATGTGTGCGCAGAGCGTGAGGGTGTGTGTGGGTGTGAGAGTAGATGTTAGGATACGGAACTTGTGCCTTTAAGATTAGGCATGTCAGGACTGGCAAGATTTCTCAGTAGTTAGAGTCCACGCTACTCTGGCAGAGGACTCGGGTTTGGTTCCCAGCACCACGTGGCATCTCACAACAATCTGCAACTCCAGTTCCAGGGTTCCAACACCCTCTTCTGGCCTCTCCAGGCACCAGGCATACATGTGTGCACATGCATACAGGCAGGCAAAACATGCACACAGAAAATAAGTAAATCTTAAAACAAAAATTAGACATGTTGATGGGGCTGGGGAGACAGGCAGCAGTTAAGAGCACTTGCTGCCCTTCCAGAGGACCAGAGTTCAGTTCCTGACACCCACATCAGGCAGCTCACAACTGTCTGTAAACTGTAGCTCCAGGGGATCCAATGCCCCCTTCTGACTTTTGCAGGCACACACACAATCTTTTTTCGAAAGTTTCCCAGCATGGTGACACATACCTTTGATCCCAGCACTTGGGAGGCAGAGGCAGGTAGATCTCCGTGAGATTGAGGCCAGCCTGGTGAGTTCCAGGCCAGCTGGGGCCATAGGAAGACCCTGTCTCAAAAAAACTAATGGGACTGGAGAGATGGTTCAGTAGTTAAGCACACTGGCTGCTCTTGCAGAAAACAAGTTCTGTTCCCAGCACCCACATAATGGCGAACAACCATCTGTAACTCCAGTTCCAGGGGATCTGATGCCTTCTTCTGACTTCAGCAGGGAATAGCATGAACACAGGTACACTTACACACATGCAGGCAATACATTCATATATATGAAATGAAAATAAAGTATTTTTAAAGAGTTTTTATTTATTTATGTGTATGAATGTACTGTCTGCATGTAGGTTTGTGCACCCATGTCATGCAATGCTGTGGAGGTCAGAAGAGGGCATCGGATTCCCCTGGAACTGGAGTTCTGGAATTGGAGTTTCAGACGGTTCTTAGCCACCATGTGAGTGATGGGGATCAAACCCGGGTCCTCTGCAAGAGCAGTCAGTGCTCTTAACCACTAGGCTATCTCTCCAGCCCCCAAAATATTTTCTAAAAACCAAATAAAAAAGTTTTAAGCATGTTTGGGCTGGTAATATGGCTCATCGGGTAAGGGTGCCTGCCCCAAGCTATCTGACCTGAGTTCCATCCCCAGAACCCAACCAAGATGGGCCCCTGGGTTCTCCTGGGAGTCATTTGCATATTGTGCACATGCACATGTGCAGGCGATGGCCTTTCATGTTAAGATGGGCCCCTGGGTTCTCCTGGGAGTCATTTACATATTGTGCACATGCACATGTGCAGGCAATGGCCTTTCATGTTAAGATGGGCCCCTGGGTTCTCCTGGGAGTCATTTGCATATTGTGCACATGCACATGTGTAGGCGATGGCCTTTCATGTTAAGCCCCCCATCCCCATTTTCTTTCTTCAACAGGAAGGACCCCACAGACACACAGATCTTAGACTAGAATATTATTGAAGCTTTACCCTGTCGTCCTCCACAGGCTGACTTGACATGTCCCCAGCCAGCCTAGCTGACACTGGCATCTTCAACTGGGGGCTGGGGCCTGTCCAGACAGCAGGATCTGAGGAAGCTGAGCAGTTTCTGTTGTGCCTGATAAAAGAAGCCTGTCACCTTCAGTCACAGACCTGGAGGACCTGAAACACCTTATGGTCAGGACCCAGCTTTGTGCCATGACAGGGGGATGTATGGCTGTGTGTCAGAAGATTCCAGGTTCAAGACTCCTGGCTGGCTCATGAAAATAGGTGCTACAGTTATTAGGATCAAAGCCTGAGCCCTGCAGCCCTAATAAGCCAGGTTTAACCACCTTTCCTCAATGAGCCAATTGTTTTAAAAAGGAACAGTGAAAAGCTGGGTGTGGTAGTGCATGCCTTTAATCCCAGCACTCAGAAGATAGAGGCAGGCAGATCTCTGTGAGTTCAAGGCCAACCTGGTCTACAGAGAGTTCCAGGCCAGCTGAGACTACAGGGAGACCGTCTCAAAAAGAAACAAACAAACAAAAAAAAAAAGCAGGAAAGAGCACTTTATTCACTGTGGCCATATTGGAGAGCAGAATGAAGAGGTCTGGTGACCTCCGAGTCCACCTTTGGCATCCTGACATGAGGCTTATGTTGACATGAAAGGCAAGAGGTATGTATGGCCAAGCAGTCCTGATCAAGGTGTGATCCTGTTCATTGTTGTTGCCTGGACTCCACTGTCTCCTGCAAGGTGGTCTGACGAGTCTCCAGATCTGCGTGAAATCTCTTCCTGAAGACAAGGTCCTCCTCCGGATAGCACCAGGCTTCAGTCTTCTCCTGCTCCCAGCATGGGACTCCCAGTGGGAGTCCCACTTCTTGGGGACCACTGCTTCACTGCTCTGAGAGCCAAGGAACAGGCTCACTTCTATCAGGCTAGTCCCACCTGAGCCACATCAGGTAGATTCTCACCCAGGATCTAACCTCACAACTCCCACCTCACCAGCTGAGTGAGTGGACTTCCCCTCAATACTTCCTGCTCACCTCAGCCGTGCCGGCCGTCTATCCTCAGCCGTGCCGGCCGTCTATCCTCAGCCCTCAGGTGCTGGCCTCAGGGAAAGCCCTGTCACCCACAGCCATCCTTCCTTCCTGTGGACAGAGCTTTGTGACTAAAAATGAACTCAGGCAAAAGTGAAAAGCCTTGACATTCTGTTTCCTGGCCCTCAGATCATCCTGGTGAAGGTTGAACAAGAGTGGATCCAGCATCTTTGGGATGGCCTTGATGCTACGACAGGATGAAGGAGGGGACAGGATGCAGTGGGGGACAGGAAGAGCTCCGGACAATTTTGATATCCACACACATGTACAGACAGCCCCTGGATTCTGATGGTCTGACTTACAGTCTTCCATGTGACTACCCATTTTTCCAGGCCTTCAGTAGAAGCCGAACCTTGATTTGGAGATTTTTGACCTTGAATCTTGTAGGCTGGTGCTCTGTGGCACCATACTTACTCCTGGTGCTGGGCAGAGCCAGCCAGCTCAGGTCCCAGCCAGCCACAGGATCAGGACGACAAATCGCTGCCACATGGGGTGGAATCTGCAGTGGCCTGGTGGCCATGATCACTACCAAGTGAGGTGTATTCAGCTTACAATAGGTCCTCGGGTGGTAGCCCTGCTTCAAGTCCATTGTACTGTCCTCTTCATCTCTCATTGGCATGGTCATCCTTGTATAGCCAGACCCAGAGGTCAAAATGTGCCTGATATACTGGGGGACACCGTCAGAAGAGGGTGGGGGTAGGTCTCTGAAGCCACACTCTGTCCTTCCCAGGCATGTCTCCCCATTTGGGCTGAAATGTTCAGAGCAAGGCCAAGGAGGGTGTTCTGAGACAAGGTCTCCCTGTAACTGCAACTGGCCTGGAGCTCACTATGTAGAGCAGGCTAGACTTGATCTGACAGAGATCTGCCTGCTGCTGCCTCCCAAATGTCAAGATTAAAAGGCGGGCACCACCAAGCCAGGCAGAAAAATATGAATTCTTAGAAGAGCAAAGCACCACATTTGAAAGGCACGTGGGGGGCTGGCAAAATGGTTTGGCAGGTAAAGGAGCTTGCTACAACCTGAGTCCAGTCTCGGGAACTCACATAGTGGAAGGAGAGAACAGGTTCCTTGGAGCTGCCTCTGACCTTCACATGTGTGCTATGGCACCCACACACATATACACAAATGAATAACAATAATAATAAGGATACATGGCACACCATTTCTGAGAAAGTCTCCCTTTGTCATCATTCAACATTTACGCCAGGTGCTGTGCCTGGCCCTGGAGACAGAGGAGTAGAAGTTTGCTGGAGTTCAGGGAAGCTTGGGCTAGAGGCAGGATGGCCGGCGGGAACTCTGAGGCTGGCGAGCCCTGCAGGTTTCAGAACAAGAAAAAGCAAGCAGAAAATGGCACCGTGCCTGTCAGGCCAGAACTTGATGGAGGCAGGAATGAGTTCATCAGTTCAAAGCCATGAGTTCAAGTCCAGTGTGGAAAACTTAGACCTTGTCCCAAAATAAAAAAAGGGCTGGAGGTAGAAGGGCTCTCATGACACGTACAAGGGCCTGGGCTCCTCCAAACCAGCACCGCAGAAGAACAGAAAACAGCTTCAGCAGGTAGGAACCTCCCTTGGGAGGAACACAGTTGGGCTAGAGCAGGGGTGGCCAGGCAGACCTCCTTCCACCCTGCTTCCCAGCGTTCCCCTCCAGGCAGGTTACTTACTCCTTGACACACTACTGTGTGTGCAGACAAGTGTGTGCAGTAGAGGCCTGATGCATAGGTGGTGAATGAATGAAAGGGGAAATGAATGACTGTGGAGGGGGCAGTGCCACACCTCGGAGCCCAGCTATGTCTAGAGAGCAAACACTAATGCACATCTACCACTCATCTCCCTGCTCTGCACGCATGCTCAGCCCATTGTCTCCAGGGGATAAGAGGACCAGCCAGGAACCTCTGCCAGCCACCTGCACAGGTACATGTACCCATGCTGCAGCTCAGGAGTGGAGGACTCAGGCTAACCCAAACCCTAGCAGATGATTTCATGTTTTCATTCTTGAATTTACACTACATTCTCAGAAAAGATAAGGAAAAGGAGGAGGAGGAAGAGGAGGAGGAGGAGGAGGAGAAGAGGAGGAAGAGGAGGAGGAAGATAGATGTGTGCTGTTGCACAGACCTGTAATCTCAGCACAGAGGAAGTAGAGGCAAGAAAATTGGGAGTTCAAGGATAGCCTTGGCTACATTAAAATAAATGTGACATATCCACTCAATGGAATATGATTTGGCCTTCAAAAATGAAAAAAGAAAGGTTGTAGTCTTACTCCTCCTGATATTATACTTGATAAACTTGTTTACTTTGAAAAAAATTATGAAGGAATTTCGGACACATGCTACAACATGGAATATATGTGAAGACATTACAGAAAGTAGAATGAAAGGCTACAGAGATGGCTCAGTGATTAAGAGCACTGGCTGCTCTTACAGAGGACTCAGGTTTGATTCCCAGCACCCACATGATGGCTAACAACCATCCAAAACTCTAGTTCCAGGGGATCTGATGCCCTCTTCTGATCTTCATGGGCACTGCACAACATGGGTACATTTACATGCATGCATGCAATACATTCATACATATAAAATAGAAATAAAAGTATTTTTAAATAAAATAAAAATCAATAAAAAGCAGAATGAGGCAGTCAGTAAAGGACAAATAACTGTTTGGTTCCAGTTATATGATGGTCCTAGAATAGGTGAATTCATAGATGGAAAGAATGACTGCCAGGGAGAAAGGACATGAGAAATGGGGAGATGCAATTTAATAGGGACAGAGTTTCCCCAGAAATAGGGAAGTTAGGGATTTGTGGTGAGATGGCTCAGTAGGTGAACACATTTGCCATGCAAGCGACTTCAAACCCTAGAATCCACGTAAAGGGGAGAACTGATTCCACAAAGCCTTCTGACCTCCTCACGTGTACCTGGGCATGTGCACACACCCTCATAATAATGAACTAATTTTTAAAAACAGTTCCTTCAAGGGATAAATTCTCTCTTCAGATTCCAAACAGACCCTCTCCTCACGTTTCATCAGTCCAAAACATAATTCCTTCTTTTCCTACTATAGAAATTGAAAATGAGATGTGTTCTGTGCAAATAAAAAAAATTTTTTTCTTTATAATTTTATTATTTTCTATGTGCATAAATGTACTGTCTGCATGCTGGTCTGTGCACCTGTGTCGTGCAATGCCGCAGAGGTCAGAAGAGGGCGTTGGATTCCCCTGGAACTGGAGCCAAAGATGGTTCTCAGCCGCCATGTGGGTGCTGGGGATCGAACCTGGGTCCTCTGCAAGAACAGTTGGCACTCTTAACCGCTAGGCCATCTCTCCAGCCCCATAATTTTTAAAATAAAATGTATGATATCTGTGCTGGGTAGCTTCAGTTGTCAACTTGAACACCTGGATGGAGGTCACCTCAACTGAGGAATTTCCTCCATTGCACTGGCCTGTGGCCATGTCTGTGGGGGATTTTCTTGATTGTTGAGTGATGTAGGAGGGCCCAGACCACTGTAGGCGGTGCCAACCCTGGGCAGGTAAGGTGTTCTTGTGTTGTATAAGAAGGCAGGCTGGCTGGGTGTGGTGGCACTCCCTTTTATGCCTAGCACTTGGGAAGCAGAGGCAGGCAGATCTTTGTGAGTTCAAGGCCAGCCTGGTCTACAGAGTGAGTTCCAGGACAGCTGGGGCTACAGGGAGACCCTGTCTCAAAAAAGACCAAAAGAAGAAAGGCTGAGCAGAGGCCAGAGAAGCAAGCCAGTAAGCAGTGTCCCTCCAAGGTCTGTGTTTCAGCTCCTGCCTCCAGGTTCCTGCTCTAAGTTCATCTCAACTTCCTTCAGTGATTAACTGTGACCTGGGAAATGTAAGATAAAATAAACCCTTTCCTCCCAAGTTGGTTTTGTTCAGTGTATTTATTTACTTATTTTATTTATTTATTTAGGTCTTTTTTGAGACAGGGTCTCCCTGTAGCTCCCGCTGTCCTGGAACTCACTCTGTAGACCAGGCTGGCCTTGAACTCACAAAGATCTGCCTGCTGAGTTCTGGGATTAAAGGTGTGAGCCACGACACCTGGCTTGTTCAGTGTATTTAATCATAGCAATAGAAAGCAAACTAGGACAATGCCTTACAATAAAAGTAAAAAAAAAAAAAAAAAAAAGTAATGCTTCTGTTAAACCAAGCACTGTTAACTGCAGCATGAACTGGCTTATCCTGACTAAGACATGGAGTGCAAACACCAGGAAAGGGGTTTCAGTCTCACAAACTGCCGCTGTCAGAGGATAGCACAACTCCTCTAACAAGAGAAACCTCAGATTAACAAAAAGAAAAACAAACTGTGCCTAGCAGGTTGGAGAGATGGCTCAGTGCTTAAGAGCACTGGCTGTTCTTGCAGAGAACAAAGGTTCAGTTCCTAGCTCATAACCATCTGTAACTCTAGTTCTTCTGCCTCCATGGGTACTGAATGACACAGGTACACTTACATACAAAACACTCATGCATATAAAATAAAATCTTGGGGCTAGAGAGATAGCCTAGCAGTTAAGGGTGCCAACAGCCCTTGCAGAGGACCTGGGTTTGATCCCCAGCACCCACATAGTGGCTGAGAACCGTCTGTAACTCCAGTTCCAGGGGAATCCAACACCCTCTTCTGACCTCCGCAGCACTGCACGACACAGGTGCACAAACCTACATGCAGACAGTACATTCATACACATAAAAAATAAAAATATATATATATATATATAATAAAATCTTATGTGTGCATGTATACATATGGGTACCCACAGAGGCCAGAAGGGGGCAGCAGATGCCCTAGAGGTAGAGTTACAGGCATTTGTGAGAGGCCCAATGTGGGTGCTGGAATTAGAACTCCAGCCCTCTGACAGAGCATTAAGCACTCAACCACTGAGCCTTTTCTCCAGTTCCCAAAATGGAGTTCTTATTAGTCTCACACATACATGTGGGAAACAAGGTACTGCCTGTCAACACAAAGGGATACCTGGGCTCTCTGCCAAATCTGATTCTGATGTACTGCTTGGCCCTTAGTTTCCCTATCTAACCTCCCTGGGGTCTGGGGCACCCACAGCTTCCAGAGCTGGGCCCAGAGATGACCAGGTGGAGCTACCTGGTCTGGGGACCTTCAGAGAGCCATTTTGTTCGGAGATCTGTCTCAGAGACCAAAGGGGGTGGGGGAGCTGGCTCACTTGCCACACACTTCCAGTAGAGTGCCATGAATCCATGTTTGAGTGTGAATGCAGGTGCACGCACACCAGGGCACACACGGAAGTCAGGAGACAACCTCGGGGGCTGGTCCTCACCTCTGGCATCTCCTCACTCCCCAAACAACTTAACGTCGACCTTGGTTCCAGCCTGCCTTAGGGACCCCCATTCCCCCGTCTGGTGGAGTCATCCATCCAGAGCTGGGAGCTGCAGGAAAAGCCGAGACTCCTGAGCTGGGTATGGTGGCACACACCTGGAATCCCAACACCCAGGAGGTGGAGGTGTGAGGGTCAGAAGTTCAAGATCAGCTTTAGCTACACAGTGGGTACCAGGCCAACCTGGGCTACCTTGTCTCAAAAAATACAAACAGAAAAGCCACCACACTCCCTCCCAGTGACAGGTGCACACTGCCAGGTGGCCAGGGCTCTCCTCAAACAAAGGGGTCCAGCTGAGGCCAGAATACCTGGACAGCACGGGACAAGCAGGAAAGAGGCACAGGTGGGGATGCGAGCTTTATCTACAAACTAGCCAGACCCCTCCCCCTGCACCCTGGAGCTCTTCCTTTCCAGACCCCAGGAAGCAGGGCCAGGCCTCAGCCCTCCCGCCTGCCAAGCCAGCAGAGCGGGCACAGCGGCCTCCACCATCAGCTTCTGCCTCAGCCTGCTGAGTGGGTGCCACCTTCCCAGGAGGCTGCAGTGCTGGCAGGAAGGCTGTTCTCCTCTGGTGGTCAGTCCTCAAAGCTTTTTTTTAAATTTGTTTTTATTTATTATTTTTTATGTGTATGAATGTACTGTCGGCATGTAGGTTTGTGCACCCGTGTCGTGCAATGCCGCGGAGGTCAGAAGAGGGCGTCGGATTTCCCTGGAACTGGAGTTAAAGACGGTTCTTAGCTGCCATGTGGGTGCTGGAAATCGAACCCAGGTCCTCTGCAAGAGCAGTCGGTGCTGCTGAGCCATCTCTGCAGCCCCATCCTCAAGGCTTTTAGTGAAGGTTGTGGAGTTGGTCCACCTGGGGCTTTGACCATATTGGAGTACGTGCCAGGACCTGTGCTGGCAAGGCCTGGAAGGTGAAGTGTTGGGGGCCACTGGGGGACAGATGAATGAGGAATTGTTTGGTAGTCTGCTGGGACCCAGGTCTAGCCTCAGCTCCTCCCCAACCTCAGATGGTTCTTGGCTGGAGTAGAGCTGGTGGTGAGGAGTGGGAGTTGAGGGATGCCTCATCAAGACCTGGGATCCCTGGTCAGGGCTGGGACCCCTTATCAGGGCCGGGATCCCTGTCAGGGCTGGGATCCCTGTCAGGCTGGGACCCCTTGTCAGGGCTGGGATCCCTGTCAGGGCTGGGATCCCTTGTCAGGGCCTGGGATCCCTTGTCAGGGCTGAGATCCCTGTCAGGGCTGGGATCCCTGTCAGGGCTGGGACCCCTTATCAGGGCCGGGATCCCTGTCAGGGCCGGGATCCCTGTCAGGCTGGGACCCCTTGTCAGGGCTGGGACCCCTTGTCAGGGCTGGGACCCCTTGTCAGGGCTGGGATCCCTGTCAGGGCTGGGACCCCTTGTCAGGGCCTGGGACCCCTTGTCAGGGCCTGGGATCCCTTGTCAGGGCCTGGGATCCCTTGTCAGGGCTGAGATCCCTGTCAGGGCTGGGATCCCTGTCAGGGCTGGGACCCCTTGTCAGGGCTGGGACCCCTTGTCAGGGCTGGGACCCCTTGTCAGGGCTGGGATCCATGGTCAGGGCTGGGACCCCTTGTCAGGACCTGGGCTCCCCATCTCAAAGGGATCTGTCCCACCCGGGCACCTGCCCCTCACCCCAGGCTGGAACACACCCTAGACCCTACCAGGCAGGATGGGTTGGCAGCTGACAGCTGACATTGCACCCCAGAGGTGACAGAGGACCAGAGGTCCAGGTTCTCAGGGGCAGAATTTTTCTCAGACTTCGGAGGGAGGATGTCCCAGCCCAGCAGACAGTGCTGCAGAGAGCAAAGGGTTAAAGGCGTCTCCCTATCCCAACCGAGGAGCCTGCTGAGCGGCAGGCTTCCCCTCCGAGGAGCAACAGCTCTGTCCACCCACCGCTTCCCCTAGACCACCCTATCTACCATCCCTACTGATCTAGCCACCCTAGACCATCCCAATTCAGACAAAAAGACTGGGAGTCCTTCCCATGCTGGACTTGGCCCTGGACACCCAGCTTGCGTGACTTCACTAAACCGTTCCCTTACCCCCAACACTCCTGTGCTCAGTTCCTTTCTGCCCACCACAGAGGAGCCAAGGCACTTTTCCTCTCTTCTCCTCCCCCAACTACAGCCACTTCGTTCTCAGGGCGAGCAGGATGCCCTTGATTTCTGTCCTGACTAGGAAATCAGAGACAAGATGAAAACATAAACGCTGGGTTCAAATCCAGCTCTGCCTCAGTCTCCCCGTGTGGGGGTGGGTCAGAGGTTGCTGTGGGCTCCAGGGATAGTCTTCCTAAGAGTCCAGCAAACAGGGCTCATGTGCAGGCCACAGTAGACACCAATCCTGGACAGCAGATGGGAGAAACATGCCTGCCCAGGGACTGAGCCCTACCCAAGTGATGGCAAAGCACCCAAGAGCCTGATGCCAACTCTTCCTCAAGCCCTGCTGCACCCTAAGGCCCTCCCTATGATCCTGGTCCTGTGTACGCCGCCTGCTGCACCCTAAGGCCCTCCCTATGATCCTGGTCCTGTGTACGCCGCCTGCTGCACCCTAAGGCCCTCCCTATGATCCTGGTCCTGTGTACGCCGCCTGCTGCACCCTAAGGCCCTCCCTATAATCCTGGTCCTGTGTACACCGCCTGCAGCCTCTCAGGGCAGACAGCTTACCCGAGGCAGCGCCAGCGTGTCTGAAGAATCATAGCTCTTCCGCCGGTGGATTTGGTACTGGTGTGGAGGGTCCAGGTTGGACAGTGGGATGCTGACCCTGTGCAGGAGGGCACAGCCTTAAAACCAGCAGGAGCCAGGTTCTGTACCCTGCCCCCAGTTACCACCATCCAGTGAGACTCTGGGGGTCCCAGTTCTCTGTCCACTCACCTGACCTGGGCTGGCTCTACCCGGGCTTCAGTGTCCCTCTGGTCCCGGGATATCCCACACAGGCGACACGGGGTGCCAGGATCCACTGGCACAGGAAACAGGCGTCGGTTGACACGGTAACAGTACACACCTGTGAGGCCAGGGAGCCTGATATCAGGGCCTCTGGCTGTCCCCAGCCGCACAGGGGACCGACCACTGAAGCATAATCTGAGTGAACAGTTTCCAGCCCTTTCCCTCTCAGGGTTTTGGGGTCCATACCCAAGGGTGGGGAGAAGTGTCTTCCTGGGGACTCTGAAAACTGCTAGAGAGAGGCTGGTCACAAGGGCAGGACCTAATGACCCCAATCCCCAGGCTAAGTTCCATCCCATGTCAGGGCTGTTCCCACACTGTCCAGACCCCAGGCTTCCCTTCCAGGCACTCAGAGAACTGGGAACTGGGGCCAGGCAGAGTGGAGGCGGCTCAGCGCTGGCCTGGTGACGTGGATACTCACACTGGTGGTCCTCCTCCTCCTTGTCACTGCTCTCTTGCAGGCCTGGGAACACAGCTCTGAGAGGGCAAGAGAGGATTAGCAGGCCAGTGATGGAGTCCCCTGGCCTCCCTGCCTGCCCGTGACCCTCCCGCCCATTCTGGCTCACTCGGGGGAGCTGCACACACACTCTTCCTTGTTGGCTTCCCGAAACTTCTGCAGCGTTGAAAAGAAGAAATCAGGCTCACCAGTGATCTGAGAACTATTGTCCAGGGCCCCTGAAATAAGCAAAGCCATGAGCTGAGGACAGATGGGGCCCTGCCTCACCCCCGAGAACGCCCCACTGTTTCAGCACTGTTTCAGAAAATCCATCCAACCCTCAGAGCCCTACTAGCTGCAGTACACTTCCTTATTTTGTGGCCTGGAAATTCCTATGTAGACCAGGCTGCCCTTAAACTCAGATCTGCCTGCCTCTACCTCCTGAGTGCTGGGATCAAAGGCATGCGCCACCACTCTTGGGTTTTGTTTTTGAGACAAAGTGTCATGTAGCCCAGGCTGGCCTCTAGCTCAATACTTTTGCATCCACCTCCCAAGAGCTGGCATTATAGGCAAGTGCTACCATGCCTGGTATGTGTCCAGGGAAGAGCAGTACTCTTGACAAGGTCCCCACTGTCAGGAGGCCGGATACTAAAGGGATGACGGACCAGCTAGCCATAGAACTCTGCGATTTAAAACTGACACCTGGGAAGCAGGAGGCCAGGGTCAGGTGGGTGCAGGCACAGGCCACAGGAACCAGGAGGGGCCCAAGGTGACACTGCAGCAGGTGAAGCAAGCAGGTGCGAGGCCCTGGGAAGGGTTGGTGGTTGCTGTGTGAGGACCGGCCATAAGTGAGGGTGGCTAGCGCAGGGTGTAGGTGAGGGAGGCAGGGGTGAGGTCAAGAGTGTGAGGATCTGGGGACAAGGAGTGACACAATCAGACTGGCTGCTTTTTCAGTGTGTGCGTGTGTAACATGCACGTGTGTCACAGCACATTGTATGTGTGTGAGGACAACTGTTCAGAGGTGGTTCTCGCCATCCGCCTTGTTGAGGTGGGGCCTCTTGTTTCTGTCACTCTAGGCTAGCTGGTCCACAAGCTTCCCTGGAATCCCCGTGCCTCCACCCCCCGCCTTCACTAGGAGTGCTGGGATTAAACACGCACACCGGTGCACCCACCTTTTCATGTGGGTGCCAGGAGTGTTTTACTCATCAAGACGTCTCAAGGTGGGCTGACACATGGCTTAGCAGGTAAAGGTGATTGCTGCTAAGCCTGAGGACCTCAGTTCAATCCCTGGGACCCACAGGGCAGAAGGAGTGACTGACTCCCACAAGTTGTCACCTGACCTCCACATATATGCCATAGCATGAAGCCTCCTCCCCACACACAAATATTATAAAAACAATTTTTTTAAATACCTAATTGTGGGGCTGGAGATGGCTCAGAGGTTAAGAGCACTGGTTGCTCTTACAAAGGACCTGGGTTTGATCCCCAGCACCCACATGGTGGCTAACAACTGTCTGTAACTCCAGTTCCAGGGGGTCTGACATCTTCTTCTGACTTCCTTGGGCACTGCACAAGAGCGCCCACATGCAGGCCATACACTCATACACATAAAAAAAATTTTTAAACAAGCATCATATAAGAAAAAAAAAGAAACTTAATTGATCAGTATGCTGTGAAGGTTAATCTTGGTTGTCAACTTGGTACACCTGGGAAGGAAGAGCCTCAACTAAACAATTTCCTCCACCAGACTGGCCCATGGGCAGGGCTGTGAGAACTGTCTTGACTGCTAACTGATACAGGGACCCCAGCAGATGAGCTAATTGATACAGGGGCCCCAGCCCACTGTGGGCAGTGCCATTCTATGGCAGATGGTCTTAGTCTGGCTAAGAAAGGTAGCTGAGGGGCTGAAGAGATGGCTCAGTGGTTAGAAGCACTGGCTGCTCTTGCAGAAGACCCTGGTTCAAATCCCAGCACTCACATGGTGGCTAACATCCATCCATAACTCCAGTTCCAGGAGATCCAATGCCCTCTTCTGGCCTCCACAGGCATTGCACACACAGGTACACTTACATGCAGGCATAACACTCAAACCAAACACATAAAATAAAAATAAATAAAAAGGGTAACTGAAGGTGCCTGGGAGCAAGCCAGTAAGCAGTGTTCCTCCATGGCCTGGGCTTCAGTTCCTGCAACCAGGTGCCTTGAGCTCCTACCCTGGGTTTCCTCAGTGATGAACTATTACATCAAAGTGTAAACTGAAAGAAATCCTTCCATCCCCAGTTGATTTTGGTGCATTTTCTCACAGCAGCAGAAAGCAAACTTGGACATCTGCTCTGGATATGAGGTAAGTGTCCTCTGCGGCTGGTGTTCATAGACTGAAGCTTGGTCCCCAGTGAGCTGGTGGCTAAGAGGTGGGGCCTAGGGTTGAGGATGTAGCTCAGTTAACAGAACGCTTGCCTAGCATGCACAAGGAGGCTGAGTTAGGGCTCCAGCAGGACATAAAACCAGGCATGGTGGTGCATGCCTATAATACCAGCACTTGGAGGATCAGGGATCAGGAAAGAGTTCGAGGCCCAACTAAAGGCAATGGTTAAATAGTGTTGACTTGACACGATTGAGAATCAGACTAGAATATGCCTCTGGACATGTCTGTGAGGGATTTCTGAGATTACGTTAATTAAGGTGGAAAAACACACCGTAATTGTAGGCAGAACAGGGCTGGGGTTCCAGTGTGAGGCAGAACAGGGCTGCTGGTTCCAGCTGAGCTGAGCACCAGCACTCCTCGCTCTGCTTCCTGACTACAGACACCGAATGACCAGCTGTCTCACACTCCTGCAGCCATGCCTTCCAACCATGATGGATGGTGCCCACATACCGTGAGAAAACAAACCCTTCCTTCTTAGTTGAAAAGTTTTTTTTGTTTGTTTGTTTGTTTTTTTTGTCTTTTGTCTTTCTGAGACAGTCTCCCTATACCTTCAGCTAGCCTGGAACTTGCTATGTAGACCAAGCTAACTTTTTTTTTTTTTTTTTTTTTTTTTTTTTTTTTT